>CM019830.1:87061736-87097872 GCA_009763385.1 Coix lacryma-jobi var. lacryma-jobi
ACAATCGAATGAATACCTTATCTGCCCATAACAACCCAAGACATAGATAATGGATGTTACAACCGGTCATGAGTGTTTAAAAGACCAGCTTCACGAGAACGCAAAATGCCTCTTTGGAGGCAATTCTAAGCGGGGTGTAGAGAACCATCAAATCTTGATCACATCTAAAAGATCAAGTTCCATCAGGCGCATGTTCACCACCCCGCGTCCTCATATCTACACACAAGAGGGACAAGCAACCCAAGTCTTGGATCCCGAAGGGTTAGCAAGCATGTACTTGGGAATCCAGGACTTGGTCACAAATCTCACCTTATCATGTGGGTTAGCATGATGCAAATGTTGGTTCAAATGCAATTGTGAAATACCCTTGAAAGCATTCCTCAAAAGGACAACTCGAGGAGAAGAATGAGTCGTACCACGGGAAAAGAGGCAAACATCTTCCAAGGTTTTGTAGAAGAACCAATAGAAGCATCATGAAAAGCATGACGTGGACCAAAGGAAGAGGCACTAGAAGCATGTCCACGACTATGATCTATCCCACTAGAAGAGGAGTCATAAAACCCATCAACAAAAATGGGCTTCTTACTAGGAGCACAAGTGTTCATGCCATGAGAAGGGCTATGAACCACCAACTTCCTAGAAGAGCGAGCTTGGCGCAAGCGTTTGGCACGCCGATAGCAAAAGCTTTCTTGATGCCCATCTTTCTCACAAAAAGAGCAATGATACAAAGGCCTACTGAAAGGCACACCATTCTCGACAAGTGAAGAAGTCCCTTGGGGCTTAGAACAAGAAGCATCAACAAGAGACTTGGTGCCAACACTAGGAGCACACATGCCATGGGAAAGGCTACGCGGCTTCCTAAAGCCTTAGCTCGAATTCGCCGCTCGTGTTTGACACGGCGCGGAAACAAAAATCGAGCGAATGTCCCTCCTTCTTGCAAAAGGTGCAATGGAAACCGGATTGGGAGCACGGAGTCCCAAAAATATGAGAAGCACTCTTGTCAAGAGAAGTCCCTTGGACATCATTCAAAGAAACATCAAGGTTAGGAGTAGCTATGAAAGAGCTATCCGAAACCTTGGCACAAGTGCTATCGTCAAAAGGACTCACGCGCAACACAAGAACTCAACTCCGGTTGCAAAGATGCAGACTTGGGAATATCAACATCGGAGTTGGAAAAAATGCGTGACTCAAAAGACTTAGCACAAAGGCTCTTGCACCTTTTGGCTTAAAACCTCATTCTCAAACATGAGGCGATCACAAGTACCACAAGGAGTGTTTTTCAGATTCTCCATCTCCTCTTTTATGCACTCGGCATATGTGGTATGCAAGAGCTCAATTGCAATGCCATGTGGCAAACATACGAAAAATAGAGATATGTCACGAAGTTAAGCAGCCATCATTTAAAGCCAGGACCAGCCTGCATATCTATCATTGCCATAGCTGCTAAGTACACAATGGGGGTCTAATTATTATGCGCAAAAGCTCCAATGACCCAAACTTCGTTTCAATCACATGCTGTTTGCAATCGAAGCGGGACGAACACTCACCAGAACTCAGCCAAAACCCGCCCGAAAGATACAACGTAGTCATATAATCGCAAAGACAGGTCTGGCAGCTTCAAGTTGCATGCCACGCACTTTCCCTTATTCCTACCATGCGAGACAAGCTCCAGGCCACATTTATTATTATGCTTCACCGCTTAGTTCTTCTACATGCGGGACCTAGTCTTTGTAGATATCTAATTCAGCATGGTAGAAGACTCATGATTCACAGGTAATAAAACTTCGTTCGAAAGCAAGGCTCAATTTCAATTCAGCCTTATAGTTTCATGCTCACTTGACGCAAGTTCAAAGCAAACAAGACATGGCTTATGGAAGCATTTGATTTCAACATTTCATTTTCAGATTTTACGCTAGCAAGAGGAAAAGCATTCGCTCATCATTCTTACTAACCATGTCACTACAAGATGGTTTGCCAAGGTAAGAATCACTAGACTTCCAATGAAAAAGGCCACATTTCAACCTAGCAATGGAGCATTTCAACTTCTTGATCTTTCTATGCAAGGTATCATAAAGCTCATCATATCTCAGGTTATCATCACAACAAGCTTCAAATCGTTGGGACAAAATCCCAAGACTAGCGAGAAAGTGTTACCTTTCTTGGCCTTGCCAAGTTCACGTATACGATCCTCCGTTGAATGCTCATCATCTCCTAGGAAGTCCAGCAAAGCCTCCACCTCACGTTCCACCTCAAGAGCCGTACTCCTCCTTCTTGCCAAAATGTCGTCCTCGATCACATGTCCAAAACTCAAACCTAAGGACAAAGACACACTGGAAGAAGAACTTGGTGCCATCTCAAAAAGCACCGTTAGTGTTAGCCAAAACACAAGCTCAACACCACGACAAGCAAAGTCGGAAACAACACCGCTCTCAAAAGGTCGCCTTCGCGGATCCGGAACCGGTTAAGGTAGAGAGATCCTTAACAGGCTCTGATACCAATTGAAGGACCGAAAATGCTATAGCAAGGCGACCAGAGGGGGGTGAATGGGAGCCAAAAATTTCTTCTCAGAAATTCCAGCCTCTGTCCCAACAAAATCAACCCCAAGAACAAAGCTGACACAGGTGATGTCCATGACCCAAGAGAATGGGTGGATGTTCCCTAGGAACACAGCGGGACACCACAAAAGCTCCCTCACCCAAATCCACGCGAGTCAACTAGTGACAGGATGGAGTTTGGGTAACCTCAACCTCCCCCTCGCGTTGCTCGGGGGATTCAGGCTTTTTCGCAAAGCGGGAAGCCCGGTTTCTGTAGAGCACAGAGTCGGGAATGCAACGGAAAAAGCGGATCTCAAATTGGAGCTCGAACGTAAAAGATACGGACGAAAACGTGCGATCACTGCACTGACCGGACTCACTGGTGCGTCCGGTCAATAGGCACCGGACGCGTCCGGTCAGCTGAACAGAGTTCTGGGAGCTCTCTGTTCACGATCGGACTCACTGGGGGTGAGCGTCCGGTCACACTTCAAGCGTCCGGTCACGTGAAGACAGGCACAATGAACAGTGTGCTCGATGCGTCCGGTCACGCAGTCACAAAGCGTCCGGTCAGTTCGCAGAGCCTGTTTCGCTCGGCCTTTCAACGATCGGACGCACGGGATAGCGTCTGATCGATACGAGGCTTGCATCCGGTCAAGTCGTGAGGGAAACACAGAGAACGTGTTCAACGACCGGACTCACGACCAAGCGTCCGGTCGGTCTGACTCATGCGTCCGGTCACCCCGACGCACCTCTGTTCATCCACCGAATCAACCCGATCTCCCTCAAATCAAAAGCACTAGGGCTCCAACTTCGTGTGAGGGGTCACAAGGATGTTAGTGAGCTACTCCTAAGAGATCATGGCTCGAACCTAACTCCAAATCGGTGAATCGAAGAAAACGGTGAAGAACGGGCAAGAACTTGATCCCAAAACTAAATCCGCCCGATCTGTGAGTTCGTGAGGTATTAGAGAAATTCCTTCTGTAGAAAGAAGACTCTCACGAAGCTACACAAGATGGTTCAAACGGATTTGCAGATCTTCCCTCGAAACAAAAATTCTCGTGAAGATCGAAAGAGGGGAAAACATGCAAACACGAAGAACAAAATCGCAAGACAAATCAAAGCACGAATTTGATCCTTGGACTCAGAGGAATGGATGATTCATTAAGCACTTGGTGTCGGGCTACAAGCCAATCCTAGCAAGACAAAGCTTGGATGGCAAAAAGCTCAAGAACAAGAGCCAACTCTCCCTAACCCTAGCCTACTCTCACAGGAACAAAATGAGAGAGACACCACCTAGAACTCTCCAAGGATACGGCTGCCCTAGCAGCCCCCCTCATATATATAGGCGCACGTCCGAAGACCAAAACGCCCTTACATTAAGCACTCAACCCAAATACCCCCCAGGGGTAAAACCGTCCAGTCCTGACGATCTTCATCCGATGGCCACGCCCGCACATCCGGTAGCTTCGCCTCGATGCGACCTCCCTGATGCTGCCACGTGTCGTCACGTCGACCACCGCGCCTTCCTCGTGGATAGCTACGCCGCCGCGCCAGCCTCTCCACGCCGCCACGCGTCGACCGTCCTTCCGGACCAACCCTCGGTTTTAAGGCCCAAACCGGGAAACCGTCCACCCTGAGTTTTGAGGCCCAAACTCGGAAACCCGCAAGCCCAGGTTTTGAGGCCCAAACCTGGAAACCGTCCTTCCCGAGTTTTGAGGCCCAAACTCGGAAACCGGCCACCCCAGGTTTTGAGGCCCAACCCTGGAAACCATCGATGGTAGCTTTTTGAGGCTCAGCTACCGAACCCGCACCGTAGACGGGATGTGGTTCGCACACCCGGACCACCGGCACCGATGCCGATGCATGTCCAGCCTCCACGCCGGGCACAACGCCTTCGCCCTCCTTCTTGACTTGGCCGACGGCACTTGCGCCGCACGCAAGCCCGTGTCCGACCTCCCGCCAAGTGACACGACTCCAGCGCCTTCCTCCCGACTCGGCCGATGCATCGCACATCCCCATGTGCTCTCGCTCGCCGATGCCACGTGCCAGCTACCACAGCTGGTCCTCTGGCCCTCTGGTTCGTCAGTCCAAGCCTCACGTCCGCCCTTCATCGCTCTGGGTACATCAGCATGGCACGTCCGCCGCACGGCACGCCCATCCTTCACCGCTCCCGATCCGTCGACACGGCACGTCTCTACTTGACCTTCACCTCGCCATAGACCACTGTATCCGAGCTCCACATCTGCACATCAACACAGCCAAGAGACACATGTCGCACATGCACACCAACACAGAAACACCACACAACTCAATGCCACCGGTTAGTCAAAAACATTAAGCGCATAGCGAGATATAGACTCAACCGGGTAAAAGCCTCAAACCTTCCTCATCAAAGTCAATCATTCATCATATGTGTTCTCAGATTTTCATAAGAAGCCCTCGCCATGGCGTCAATCTCACTGGACTTGAGCTTACTAAAGAGCTCGTCGCATGTGAGGGTCTCATAGTTCCGTGATTCAATGATCGCCTGAACTTTGGAGTCCCACACCGACCGATCAAGAGTGTGCAAAAGCTTCAAAGCTCTCTCATGATCGTCGAAAGGCAACAGCTCATTGTTAGCCCTCATCCTGTTGACAATCACCTGAAAGCGAGCGAATAAACTTTCTATGCTGTCACCAGGCATATGTCGAAAGTTCTCATACTCTCGCTTGAACGACTCATAGCGAGGTGAGAAACGCGATCAAACTCCGTCATGCTCAAGCATGAGAAAAGAGCATTACGGGCTCGGCTATTGGCATCGTGCTCATCGTTCTAATGCTGAGTCACACGAGCAGCCAAGACCACATAATCAGCAGAGTTGCAAATATCCCAAATGGAAGCACCAATACTCTGCAGATAGGCCGACATGCGTATCTTCCAATACACATAGTTTGTCCCATCGAAAACGGCGGTTTGCCCACGCCGCGATCCATGTCGCCTTCTGTGGATCTGGAACCGGCTAAGGTGGAAGATCCTTAACCCGCTCCGATACCAATTGATAGACCGAGAATATAATAGCAAGGCGACCAGAGGGGGGGTGAATGGGAGCTCAAAAATTTCTCTCGAAACTTTGGCCTTTGTCCCACAAATCAACCTCAAATACTACGAACGAACACCGTGATGCCCACGACCCTTGGAAGAGGGTGGATGATCCCTAGGATCACAGCGAGGCACAAGAAAGCAAGAGAGAACCAAACGTCAAAAGCACCGGCACAAGTTTGCCTCCCAAAAACCAAGTCCTGAACGTAGATGGAAGGCTACATCAAGAAATCCCCAAATACCAATGCTAACAAGTAGCAAAGATACCTAGAGAGGTTCCTAGGTGAACTATAGGGTCATCCGAGAGGTCCAGAAACCAAGCGAAGAAACCGGGAGAGCAAATGAACTAAACTGGAGGCTTCAGCCAAATCCCGAACTGTCCGGCCCTAAGGTCTCGGACTGTCCGCGGCTACTGCGGACTGTCCGCCAGCCGATCCCGGACTGTCTGCCGGCTAAAAACACAAAACAGCACAGACGCTGTAAGTCCCCTGGACGTTCCTGGACTGTCCGCGAATTCTAACGGCGGACTGTCCGCATTTCAAAAAGGACTTGTCCAACAGCGCGGAGTCAGGCCACTGGTCTGACCGACCCCGACGCGCGGACTGTCTGTGGGAGGAACGGCGGACTGTCTGCGACCTCCCAGTGAGGGCGATTTTGGTCGCCCCTCACACAACTCTTCCCAAATCTGAATCAAATCATAATCCCAGGTTTCCAAACTTGGAGAGAATGATCACGAGGTAGTTAGGAGACTATCCCCAAGAAATCATCCGCTGAAATCGATTCAATCACTGGGAAATCAAAAGGGGAGGAGTATGAACGAAAAAGCGCCACGAAAACAAAATCAATCTCATCTACTTGTTCGTGAAGAGTTAGATGAATTCCTTCGGTGGAAATGATCTCCTCACTATAAAGAACAAGTTGATTCAAACGGATTTCGCAAAGACGCGAGAGGGAGATCGAGAGATGGGAAAATCACGGAGAAACGTAGAACGCGAAGAACACGAACCAAAACGCGAATCAAGTCATCGATCTGCAACCGTGTGGCTACCACACGCTACAACAGTGAGATTACGGTCTCACTTCCTCAAAATCTCCAGTACACAGAGGTATGGTTCTCTGCGGATCTCAGTTGCTACAGCAGGGGATTGAGAGAGCAGGAAAACCTAGAAGGCAAAGAGCAAATGACTAAGATAAATGGGGAGGTGGGTGTCTCCCCCTACTTATCCTAATTCTAGTTCCCACTCTACCCCTAACTAATTACAGAGCGAACCAGCTAAACCCTAGGGTTATTCTGGACCAACTCGTGGTAGGTGGTGATCCGACGGCCACGCCCGCACAACTGGTAGCGTTACCTCAACGCAACCTCACCGATTGCTGCCACGTGCCTCCACCGCACTGCTTGTCCTTTTCTCGGACGTCGCCCCCGGTTTTGTGGCCCAAACCGGGAAATCAGCCTTCACAGCCAACCCCCGGTTTTGAGGCCCAAACCGGGAAACCAGCCGACCATCGCCTGAGTTTTGTGGCCCAAACTCAGCAAACCCGCAACACCCAGGTTTTGAAGCCCAAACCTGGAAACCGTCCTCAGCCCGAGTTTTGTGGCCCAAACTCGGAAACCATTAGTGCCCAGGTTTTGAGGCCCAAACTTGGAAACCGTCCACTCGGTGGTTTTTCTGTGGCTCAACCACCAAACTAAGTCGTATAGGGGATGCACCGCCCGTGCACCTCGTCCACCCGCAAGTCTTCGCTCGTCGCTGTCCCAGGCTGTCAGCCACCACAGCTGATCCTCAGGCCAGCGGTCCCTCAGTCAAAGCCTCACGTCCGCCCTTCGCCACTCCCAGTCCATCGGCACGGCACGTCTCTACTTGACCTTCACCTTGCCTTTGATCACTGTATCCGTGCTCGACACCTGCACAACACAAGCCAAAGAACATGCGCATTATCCCAATTGACAATCACTCATCACTCAGAGACTCGGCATACACCCATGTATCCGCACCAGCTAAACCCTTGGGTTATTCTGGACCAAATCATGGTAGGTGGTGATCCGATGGCCACGCCCGCACAATAGGTAGCTTCGCCTCGACGCGACCTCACCGATTGCCGCCACGTGTCGCCACCGCTCTGCTTGTCCTTTTCTCGGACTTTGCCCCCGGTTTTGAGGCCCAAACCGGGAAACCAGCCGTCCATCGCCTGAGTTTTGTGTCCCAAGCTCAGAAACCCGCAGCGCCCAGGTTTTGAGGCCCAAACCTCAAAACCGTCATCAGCCTGAGTTTTGTGGCCTAAACTAAGAAACCATCAGCGCCCCGGTTTTAAGGCCCAAACCTGGAAACCGTCCACTCGGTGGTTTTTCTGTGGCTCAGCCACCAAACCGAGCCGTAGAGGGGATGCACCGCCCGTGCACCCCGTCCACCGACACGTGTCCCCAGGTCCACGACCCGAGCAACATCTTGCCCCGCAAGTCTCCGCTCGTCGTTGTCCAAGGCTGTTAGCCACCACAGCTGATCCTCAGGCCACCGGTCCCTCAGTCCAAGCCTCACGTACGCCCTTCACCACTCTCGGTCCGTCGGCACGGCACGTCTCTACTTGACCTTCACCTTGCCTTCGATCACTGTATCCGTGCTCGACACCTGCACAACACAAGCCAAAGAACATGCGCATCATCCCAGTTGACAATCACTCATCACTCGAGACTCAGCATACAGCCATGTATCCGCAGAGTGATGCGTCGAACCACCTTGTGGAAGCGCCATTTGCCTAGCTGGTTGTTGTTTATGAATGGCTTTTCTCTTATTTGTCTCACAGTGTGATTGAGAGGAGGAAGATCACAGTGGAATCATCCTTAGAGGTATCGACCTTCCTTCTCTATGTGTTGACTTATCAGTGAAGGCGTATTGTTCCTTGAGTATGTTGCCTAGGATCCTCTCTCTTTCTTGTATTGATTCTGTACTATAAGGATGTAGGGACAGTTCCGCATTCTTCTCTTGTCAACCTTTCTTGTTTTCCTTTAATCATTGGGTTGGCAAGAGACTTGAATTTAGAGCTGCTACTTGAGTGCCTCCATGAGAGTCTTTTGTCTTGTAATGTCACAATTGAGACTTGTCCTCTCAACAGTGTCTAGATGATGAAGATCTTATCGGTTGTTCTTCTTGATTTGCTGGCTCAGGTACTATCTCTCCATCTTTTAACTCTTGTGGTGCAGTGGCTTCATCCTTCATGATGCCCTCCTCAATTCTTGGCAGTTGGTTCTCCCTTCGACGTCTTCTCTTGGTTCTCTTTGGCTGCTCATAAGTGATGTAGATGTTGAAGGTGTAGCGAAAGATCCAAAAGTTGACTTCTCCAGGTCCGATAAAGATGATAACATTGACGGTGTTCAAGAACAATCTTCCAAAAATGAGTGGTGGATCATACTCCTCTTCTTGACTGGGGCAGCATCTAGTGGTTTGTACTGATCAAAGTGGTGAGTAGAAGATCAATATGTTTGAAGTTGGGTTTCTCCTTCCTCCCTTTGATTGTGAAACGCATCTAGACAACGGAATTGTCTCTCCCAGGTTGGCTTATGATGTAGATGGACTCCCAACAACATGTTCATGTGTTTGACTTGTAGATCTTGCTATTGTTGTAGTGGTACCATCTTGTCTCCCAAGCTAGCTCTTGATTAGAAAAGAGGATAACTTCCGACTTCTTGTCTTGATGTCTTGGGCAATGATGGTTGCAGGCATAGGTTGTCTCATATGAGGTAAGATGCATCCTGTTTATCATCAGCGCCCAAGCAAGACTCAAGGCCAGGCTAGCACCATTTGTGATCTGAGAGTAGGTTTGTGTGTCTATGGTTTGAGTTTTGGATCTTCAATGTTCAGACCAAACCATGGATGAACAAAATCTCTCTCCTGTGTAATGTTAGTGGACATATACAGTTCTTTCATCCATGATGAATGAGCTGAGTCTTCATTATGCAAGAGTTGTTGAAGTTCATTGTACGCCTTGCTTCATCTCCAGTGTGAGTTCATCTCAGGACTTTCCCAAATTAATATTGAAAGTTTCCTACAGGGGTTAGTCTAACAAAATATCCAACATCCACTATAGCATACTATCGGCTCAAAAATCAACCTAGACACCATGTCTAATTTGATCTAGGAAGGCATTTTAATTTAATTGCTTAAATTAAAAGCCTTTGAAAGCAAAATCACCACTCCTAAACTAGGCACCATGCTTAATTTAAGAGATGTATGAAAGTACTCCAAACCTAAACATATAATATAGCAAATGAGGGTAGCATGAAAGTATTATAGAGATTTATTCAGATGTTGATGATTAGTATATGAGCATATCTTAAAGGTAGGGACAACCAACATAGCAACACGACAAGAGATGCTCTTAAAAAGTCTATTCCTCAAGCTTGGATTTTGCAAATCAAGATTGGATGAATGTAATTCAATGTTACATGGTGATTGGTTGGGCATACCTTGTGTTTGTTGTTCCTTCGTTCTTTTCTGCTCTAGACCTGGAAAGGTTGGTGACAAAAATACCCGAAGGAATAATTTCATAATTATATTTCTATGCTCATTACAAGGACAATGCATCAGAAAGGTAGGCGTAGCTAATAACCATTTGTTATGTTAGGCTGTAAGGATTCTACTGGTTATAGCTTGCACTCATGAGGTAGTGATAGATAAGAGTGGAATTCAAAAACAACATTCATAATAATGAAAACAAAAATAATGAAAAGACTGGGACAAAAGGAAATGATAAAAGTATGATTACAAGGTTAAACTAAGACTTAAGATGATCCACCGTTCCTCGGCAACGGCGCCAGAAATGCTTGTTGGTATAAATTGACGCACACTCTACTTTACCAGCAAGCGCACAGATAAAATCTACCGATGTAGCACTTCACCGGAGTAACCCAATTTTAATATCGAACCCAAAGGAACGGATAGTGTTAAGCCTTAAAGTCTAACCCCTGAGTAGCTAACAAGTATGGAGAATCTAAAAGTATAGAGGGGATCACTAAAGTTGTCTAATTTGAATTTAAGAGTGATATGTTTATATTATTCTTAGTGGGTAAGTTGCCATAAAAGGTCACAAACAGAGTATCAGTCTTTTATGCAAATGTATAATCCTACCGAGCCTACACACGGGTAAGTGGACTATAGAAGAATCAACAAGGCTATAAGAGTCACCCTTGCGAACAACCACTACTACTGGCGTTATAGGAGACATTTATGAGCTATCAAGTCTAAGCACCACGCTTACACTATCCAACTACTCTAACTCTAGAATGACTAGAATTAAAGTACTCAAAAGAGAGTCATAAACCTTAAGAATAACAAGAACAATGGTTCAAACTTAAATATAGACGTTGATTACTGAAACAATCGCTGAAGCAAGTTGAAGATAAACTTGAATCTGTAGGTACAAGATGAAGAAGTTGATCCGACAGGCCGGAGCTCCTTCTTGATCTCTTCCTCTCTCTCTCTCTCTTCTAGTTCTAGTATAAGACTAGGTTCTAAACCTAAACTAGAGGGGTAACTAGTCTTCTACTTGAAAGCTGGCTCTTGAAGTCTTCTTCTAGGGTTTCTGAATGAGGCGTAGAGTTTTCTGAAGAGAGACTTGATCTTCCTTGGGGCCTGGGGCCTGTTTATATAGCCCTGAGGGATCTACTGCGGCCGTTACATCAAATCGACTTCACGTAGGGCTGAGATGGATCCTCAAAGGCGGTGGAGGAAGCTTCTAGAAGACAGAGCCCAGCGGGCCCAGGGGGAGACCGACCGGTCCTAGGGTGGGACAGGTCGATCCCACCTGGCGGCCTCTCAGGTGTCCCGCCTCGTGGTGTCCTCTGGTGTCCTCTAGGTCCTTCTGGAATATTTCTGATGTGTCGGTTGCGTTATCTCGCGTTGGTTTCCTTCTAGGGGAAGCAATCAGTGCTGGTTTTCCTGTTTAGTCCTTGTAGAATCACAATCCACCAAAACTCGTGGAATATTATCAATTAAAACCCTAAACCTTTATTGGTTATTAAATTCATGCCCTTTTCATATTTATTTATCCTTTAATTTTGATAGATAACCAGTGTCAACACACTCTAATGGAGGAGGGGAAGGAGTATAAATACTCCCCGAACCAGCCATCCAATAGAGTACTGAACAGGTGTTTCTGCGGGGGCATCGGACGCTCCGATGCCTGGCATCGGACGCTCCGATGACCTCGACCAACGGTCGACTATACAACCTGTCAGACACGTTAAAGGAGCATCAGACGCTGTGCAGCGTCCGATGCCATCACAACGGACGCGTCCGATGTGATTTTACCCTCTCTGGAACCTCTCTGCATGGACATTGGACGCTGGCCCTCAGTGTCCGATGCCAGCGTATGCAAGCCCAAATTCACTCGCAAGTGAACAGTGGCACGGGCGCGTCCGATGTGGCAACATCGGAGCGTCCGATGCCACGCACCAGACTAAACCCTAGTCTGAGTGAGCATCGGAAGGCCAGCGTTCGATGCCTATTTCACAGGCAAAACTCACTCGGATCGCTACGCGGCCTTAACGACTTTTCATCCTTACGACATAAGGCATCTCTCTGAGCTACCTAGGGCTATGAAATAACAAGTGCGCACCACACCTACCTCAATAGACTCATCTAGGTCAAGCTACTGATTCACGCTCCCCTTTATAGTACGGCCAAAGGAAAAACAAAGACCTAAGACTACCTAAGTGTCCTCCAACACCATATGACACTTAGCCTAGTCTACCACCGTCTTCGTCGTTCGTCTTTTGAAAACCGAAATGATTTCCATCGCCAGGGGACATGAACTCCATATGCCCGTATCGTCGCCATTACCATGACCTATCTCATTCCTGTTTCTGCAAAACACACGTTAGTCATAGTAATCTTGTGTTTCATCCAATCACCAAAACCCACTAGGGGCCAAGATGCATTCAGGACTGTCCGCCGGCCAAAGCATGAAAACAGCACTGCTGCGGAACCTCCCTGGTCGAGTCCCGGACTGTCCGCGACCGACAACGGCAGACTGACCGCCGGTCACTCCGAACCAAAACAGCCGAGCCGAGCCGTCACTGATCTGGCTCGAGCCCGACGCACGGACTATCCGCGGGCAAGGTGGCGGACTGTCCGCGACCACCCAGAGAAGGCGATTTTGATCGCCCTTCTCTCCAATCTCCCTAAATCCAATCCAAATCAAAATCTCTTGATCCCAAACTTGGAGGAAATGATCCTTAGGTACTTGAAAGACTATCCCTAAGAAATCATCCGCTCAATTTAACTCAAACTCCGGGAAATCGAAAGGGAAGGTGTAGGAACAAAAAAGTCACCATGAAACTTGAATCGACCCGATCTACTTGTTCGTGAAGATAGAGATAAATTCCTTCGGTGGAAATGTTCTCACATCAAAGAACAAGTTGATTCAAGTGGATTCGAAAAATACGCAGCGAGGAGGGAGATCGTGTGACGGGAAAATCATGGAGAAAAAAGAACGCGAAGAACAAGTTCAAAACGCGAATCACAATCACGATTGCCAGCCAAATCTCATCCCGACGAGGAGACAACGGGAATCTGGTCCCGTTTCTGCAAAATCCAAATACACAGAGGTATGATTCACCGTCTCTGCGGATCTCAGTAGCTACAACAGGGAATGGGAAGCAGGAAACCCTAGAATGAAAATAGCATTGGCTGAGATAGTCTGGAGGGAGGGGCTGCCTCTCCTAATATAGCCTAATACAATTATTCTCGTTCTACCCCTGTGGATACATGGGTGTATGCCGGATCTTGAGATGATGACTGATTTTCAACTGGTATGATGCGCATTGTAACACCCTAGGTGTTAAGCAACCCTAAAATGCATAACTTGACATAGCATGAGCATAACATCTCATCATTTCATCATGTGCATTTCTGTGTATGAATGTTTAAGTTCTTGTTTATCATCTAGTGTAGTTATGTTTTGCCTTTTGTTTTTGACCAAGTGCCTTAAACCAAAGTTGTAGATCTTGAAGAAAGAAACAACTTTGCTTAAAAGCCCTTTTTTAGAAAAAGTTTTTAAAATGTTATTTAGTGCATTAGAAAATTGGTTTAGGAGTAAAATTCTTTTTCTAAGCAGAATTTGGACTTGAGCCTTAAAGATGATTTGTTCATTGCAAAATTCTAAGCAACCTTGCTTTTAGAACCTTTTCCTAATTCGGCTTAGTTTGGGAGTTATGGAGCAGAGAAGAAATAAACAAAAACCTCATTAGTCTAAACCCTAGTGGGACCCACCTGTCGGCCTCCTTCTTCTTTCCCCGCGCGCGCCGCCTGCCGTACGCCGGCAGAAACCGCCCCGCCACCGCGAGACCGCTTCACCGGTCGACCAAACCACCGTCTTCACCGCCGGTGGTTTACGCCGAAGTCGCCACGTCACCCCGTTGCCCTCTGCCTGTTCGCCGCATGGCCGCCGATGCCTGACACCGCCGCACCGGTCGGAGCCCGTCCCCGACGGGAAGTGGCCAGGTGCAATGCACCCGAGCCCTCCATCTCTTTTGCCTCCTCTCCCACTCGCGCTTGCAGCCAGGAGCTCACTCACTCGCTCGTCTCCTCCATCCACTCCATCTTCTCAAGTTCATAGCGCCGCCGCCGCCCGCCGAACTCCGGCGAGCGATTGCTCACTGCTTATCGCACCACCGTCCGATTCCTCCTGCCAACATCTCTGCCCTAACCTCCTGTTTCGCCAGCATGGGTTGGTTTCCCCTCATATCCTCTCTCGCCGGCGGAACGCCGAGTGCCATTCTCAGGTTCTCGCCATGGCCGCCGCCATGACCATCACGTGGTCAGGCTATCTCTGGCCAAACCATCCCCAACCAAGCCTCGTTCTCACCTCCTACCTCTGTGGTAGCTTAGGGTTAGATGAAGACCCTTCTCTCGCCGTGTTTCAACCGGATCCGAGCCGTGCCACGACCATGTCCGCCGCGGACCATCGCCGCGCGTGGCGCCGGGCAATGCCGAGGTCGGCAGGGCTCGATAGTTGCCCTGGTAGGTAGCTTAGGGTTTTCTTGAGCTGATGCTTGCGTCACTGAGCCTTGGAATAGCCAGGCAAGGCCTCGACACCGAGTTGCCGCGCCGCCGCTCCGCCATTGTTGCTGTCGAGCTTGCTCTGGTGGACTCCTGGCCGAGAAACCTAGCCGACCGTGTTCGCCTTGCGAAGGTGAGTCTAGCCGTGTAGATGGTTGCGCCCGAAGCCTCGCCACCGGTGAGCTAGCGCCGGTCAACACCGGCGGGTGCTCAGTGCCGCTGTCGTGTGGGTCCAGTTGACCACCGACATGTGGGCCACCTGACCAGTGGACCCCACCGGCAGTGAGTAGAAGAGAGAAGGAGAGAAGTCCAGGTACGCTAGCGCTCGGGTTAGCCGGGTGCATCTAGCGTTTTGCCCTGTGTCTGCTGGTGTAAGAAGTGGGGTACCCGTAGCAGTTTAGGTCGGGTTTTCTTTTAAATCAGTTTTTGCAGAATTTGTTTAAAGGCTTCAAAAATTCATGCAAGGCTCATTTTAAGTCCAAATGTTGTGAAACAAATTTTTTGTGTTAAGAATGAATAGGGCTACCTGTGAAAAATGTTAAATGCATTTTTAGTGATACTTTTATGTGCAGTTTAAATTGATTTAGGATTTTGCTGTTAACTTAGAAAATGCATAACTAATTTTGTGTAGCTCGGAAAAATGTGATTCCCATTTTGGTAAATTTGTGTAGATGAGTAGTTTCTGGGAAAAATGTAATATGGAGGTGCTCTGTGAAATATATTGGTAGTAGCATTTAAAATGGTTAAATGTTGTTTTCTTGTGTAATTTGTAGTAATTAAAATATGATGAATATGAACCTGATAATTTTTGTAGACTGCTCTTGTGCTTAGAACTTCAGAGGAAAAATATGAAATCTGTTGTTTGACACTTTCTGTTAGGATGTGTAGTTCAAAGCACCTTTTCATCATGTTATTTGTCTTTTTCATAATGGATAGTGTTTAAATCTAAATGGCTTGAAAACTTGACAGTGGGCTGTTTTGTGTCTTGTTAACCTTAAGTAATTTTTGTAGATTTTTCTGAAATTGTTTAGGGTAGGTTGCTGTTATAAGCATGATTAAATAGAATTATTAAAGCAAGTAAATAGATGAAAATAAAATAAGTAAGTAGGTAATGCTGTGGTAATTATGCATCTTAACTGATTAATTAGGAAGGTTAAATGGTTGTTAGATGCAAAGGTCTTTTATAATCATTAAGATGATGTTGACTACCTTGTTGAAGAGAATGCAGTAGACGACATGTGCTTATCTCCTGATTGTTGTTGACCTTGTTGCATCCCATACGCATCCTATGTGCATTCATCCTATTCATACATATTATGCATCATACAGGATCAGCGGAAGAGACCTGGAACCCACCGCAGCAGGAAGAGCCGAGTCAGGAGGAGAGTCTGCCCGAGGAGACCGAAGGCATCGACGCCGAAGAACTGCCCGAGTGTCGTGACCACCGTCCATCTAACTTCGAGAAAGGCAAGCCCCGGAGCATTCTAACTCCTATGGTTTGCAATTGATTTACAAATCAACCTGATAATGACTTTTGCATTAGGTTATAGGAATTGATTGCTACCGTTGATGCATTATTACTATACCTTGTCCACCACAATTATTATCTTGATATCCCTGTTAGGTCTAGGCTCGATTATATGCTTAGCCCTGCCTAGATCGGTAAAAGTCGGGTGATTTCCTGTCTCCCACATATAGGTGGATACTGATCATGATTAGCCTAGTGCTATCATTGAGATAACCATGTGTTAATTAATCTGAGACCGAGCGGGATGTAAGAGCAGCAGGACATGTGTTCTATGTGCTAGTAGTCTCCCGTAAGTGTCGCATAGGACCCGTTCGGGAATGTCCCTTCAGTCAAATTGAACGCGTCAATCACTTAACGGAGGGCAACTATTCTGAGCAATCTAGCATGGTCCGAGGGCAGGCAGGGCCTGATCGACTTGGCATGACCGTGGGCAACTATAGCTTGAGTGACCTGGCACTGAGATAACGCCCGGTGTAGAAGGGCCCATGGCCGTCCCGTGAACTGTGTTCTCGAATCTCGTGAGTGGCAGCTTACGACTGCCATGGCCGGATGTGTCGAGCAAGTGTGCGACATTTTATCCCCAGCTGGGTAGGAATCGATTATAATCGCCATCGCTCCTGGACAGTGAGTAATTGACTGTAGATCATCGCCCGTAGAACTTATGGAACTAAATATGGTTATGGTATGGAATCTGAAAGGCTATTGATGAAATAGTCACTCTTGCTTGAATAATTAGTCAAGTGCTTGTTTTAGATTAGGAGCAATCCTAGTAAGGTAGAATTAATTATTAAAAGTGACTGCCATCACCCTAAGTTGAGTTTTACTTACAAAAAGCTTTCATGCAAAAAGGTATGTATAGCCAACCCCACATATAGCCTACATGATCCTTGGTGTCTCATTATTTCTGGTTTATGGCGGGTAAGTATAGCTGAGTACCTTCTCGTACTCAGGGTTTTATTCCCTTGTTGTTGCAGATGGCCAGTGCTTCTTTGGCTACTGTGAGAACTGCCTGTACCCGGTCACGAGAGATGACTAGGCCAGGGGCATGGTCGCTACTTATCTTATCTGATGCTTTTGTGGACCTGATCAGACTAATGGCACTGTATTAAGAACAATCTGAAGTTATGTTTAAAACTATGTTGCTTCTGCTACTGTTCAAACTATGGTTTGTAATATTATTTCGTACTCCGATGTATTTGAACTATGTGCAACTGTGATGTAACTTGTGGGCATGCTCGCTAAACTAGTACGATCTTGGCTGAATGTTGAAATGATTTGAAATCCTTTAAGATTTCTGGACTACCGGGTTTGTACGAGCTTAAACACTTGATGATCTTTGCGATAAGCGGAGGTCTCGGTGCTTAATCTGGTGCAAATTGGTTGGTTCTGTTACAGCTGGCATCAGAGCATAGTTCAGTGTATTGTTCATAAGTATATTTGAAAACAATATTTTCACAAGAATAAAGTCGTATTTGTCAACCTATAGTTATAGTAGGATTTGGAAATCTTAAGAATAAAAACTAAGGTGTGCTAGTGATCAAGTCCTTATGCCTAGTAGGATCTTAGGTGGCTATTTAAGTACTAACTTGGGGGTCGTGCATCATGTTTAAATTCTATTGTTTACTGTCGTCCATACGGCAAGGGTGAAATTGTATGGGTGCTATTCTTCGGGATAGTAATGTATGGATCAATTTGCCTCTACGCCAAGGTAATGAGGGAGTTGTGAGAGCATGATTAGACAACCGCCAATCTAGGGGAGTGATAGACTGGTACCGGAATGTATACCTGTTGCACAAGGGTATATGTGAAAGTATTTAATTGTGGGAGTATCCTATTTGATGGGTGCATATACTACTTACGTGTATACTGGGTGTGCACCTAAGTTAGTATTAGATTTAATTTCAGCAATGCATAATATTCATACTATGGGCAGGGCTGAAATGATTTTCTGCAGGTACGCTAACTTGCGAACGTATAGTACGTTAGTTAACGTTATGAGTGAACGTTGTATGCCACCGTCTAGCCATTAGAATGTTAGACAGTGAGGGCGTATGTTACGCACATGCATCATGATCATACAATCTTGCATGAATCTTAATTCCTTCCTTACTATATCTGTCCCATTTTCTAATAAAAGTTGTTCTCAACTAATTAAAAACCTATGTGGATAAACTTCTTTCAGATGGCCCGTACCAAGCGCACCACCCGTAAGTCGACCAGAGGCAAGAGGCCTAACTATATGCTGGGACCCTGGACTGCTGAGGGATCGGAGGACTTTCTCGATGAGTTCGGCATGCCTACCATTCTATGGAGAGTGCTGCACTTGGTGGGATACCAGGAGGGCCAAGAGCCGCAGTACGACTGGCATCGTGTGCAGCTTTCAGAGGACCGCTACATGTACACAGTTGAGGTGGACGTGCCCAGCCGCGATGCTCAGGATCACGTATGGTGTCGCCGGGAGTTCGCACTGCAGGGTAGGACCCCGTGGGATGGAGCTAACAAGGTGGCCTATACTGTTCTTCGGGACATTATGTAGGACCACCCGGAGGTGGTTGCGTAGGCCACTGCTAGCATCTTCCCTACGACGGACCCTTACCAGTCAGTGTGGCGTCAGCCAGGTGCCACTATACTTGAGGCCAGTTCCTTGGAGCGAGAGCATTGTGCGGGACCAGCTAGGAGTGCTATAGCTGCACTCATGGCTACCTATGGGTGTTTGTCGCGCAGCTACGATCACCTGGACCACATTCTCAGTGAGGAGATAGCTGCACACCACCAGAGTCGAGAGGAGCATACTACAGAGATAGACCATCTCACCACAGAGCTAGCTCACATGACTGTTGAGAGGGATCAGGCTTGTCAAAGGGAGCAGGATACGGCACAACAACTTAGTGATCAACAGGGAATGACGACTTTCTTGTCCATGATCATGGCTGAGACTGAGGAGTCACTTCGAGGTGTGTGTGTTGAGGGCATACGTGTGACTGAGCAGAACAGGCTTCTCAGGCTTCAGGTGGGAGACTTGGAGCTACAGCTTCATCAACTCCAGGACTACAATGATCGCCTGCATGAGGAGATCCATCGCCGAGAGAATGAGAGGAACCCTATCTTTCTTCAGGAGGACCCAGATCCTCGTGCTTCTTCTAGTGGTTCTTCAGATATCTCGAGCGACGATGATCATGATGGTTCCGATAGAGAGTAGGCTAGATGGTTGTTTAGCGCTTGATGATCTCTCGTCACATGTCTTTTGCGCTCGATCTTTTGTAGTTATCATGGGATGTTGTATGGTTGTGTTGTGAACCTTTGTGCGCGTGGCGCAAGACCTTTAAAAAGTCCCATATGTATGGGCATCCATGGATGTTATGTTGGCTTTTGCATGATGTGTGATGAGCACTTTTATTATGTGATGCTGCAATGTGGATTTAAATTTATTATGCCTCTGTAATTGTTTGGCGAATTCATTTTCCGAATAATTTCTGTTGGCATGGTTTATTGTTCTCTACACTATTGGCAACGTCGCCTAATAATCATTACTATCGATATATGCAGATGACGATGACTCGCAGTGGGGCTGGCGGTAGTGGTGGTAACGATAATAACAGAGAGAACCGCAATCCACCACCTCCTCCACCGGCCACACCCGAGCAACTCTTCGCCCAATTTCTGGGGAGCTAGCGCAATATCGAAGTGCTTCTGCGAGAGAATTTGGTGCATGGCAATCATCGCCCGGAGCCAAATCAGTACAGCTCTTTCAAGGATATTCTAGATACAAAACCACCAATCTTCAAGGAAGCTACTGAACCTCTGGAAGCAGAGGAATGGCTGCATACTATGGAGCAAAAATTTCGGCTACTTAGGCTCACGGAGGAGCTCAAGGCAGAATATGCTGCACATCAGCTGCAAGGACCGGCCGGAATCTGGTGGCGACATCACCGCACCACCTATCCTGCCCGAACGCCTATCACTTGGGGATTATATTCCACCGGCTTAACTCAGATGAAGGTGGCAGAGTTTATGAGCTTGACGCAGGGGACTCGATCTGTTACCGAGTATCATCAAGTGTTCAATTCCTTGTCCCGGTATGCTCCGGACTTTGTGGACACTAACGCTAAAAAGATAACTAGTTTCAAGAGAGGACTGAATACCAAGACGGGAAAATCAGTGGGTACTTCATCTCGTACCGTCTTCAATGATTTCATCAGTGACTGCTTGATTCTGAGAACATATATGATGAATGATTGACTTTGATAAGGAAGGTTTGAGGCTTTTCCCGGTTGAGTCATTATCTCGCTATGTGCTTAATGCTTATGACTAACCGGTGGTATTGAGTTGTGGTGTGTTTCTGTGTTGGTTTGCGTGTGCAACATGTGTCTCTTAGTTGTGTGGATGTGCAGGTGTTGAGCTCGGATACAGTGGTCGATGGCGAGGTGAAGGTCAAGTCGAGACGTGTCGTGCCAACGGATCAGGAGCGGTGAACGATGGTCGTGCCGTGCGGCGGACGTGCCATGCTGATGTACCCAGAACGGTGAAGGGCGGACTTGAGGCTTGGACCGACGGAACGAGAGGCAGGAGGACCAGCTGTGGTAGCTCGCACGTGGCATCGGCGAGCGAGAGCACATGGGGATGTGCGATGCATCGGCTGAGTCGGGAGGAAGACGATGGCGTCGTGGCACTTGGTGGGAGGTCGGACACGGGCTTGCGTGCGGCACAAGTGCCATCGGCCGAGTCAAGAAGAACGGCGAAGGTGTTGTGCCCGGCGTGGAGGCTGGACATGCATCGGCATCGGTGCCGGTGGTCGGGGTGTGTGAACCACATCCCGTCTACGGTGCGGGTTCGGTAGCTGAGCCTCAATAGCTACCCTCGATGGTTTCTGAGTTTGGGCCTCAAAACTCGGGTGGACGGTTTCCACGTTTGGGCCTCAAAATCTGGGTGGCCGGTTACCGAGTTTGGGCCTCAAAACTCGAGTTGGACGGTTTCCAGGTTTGGGCCTCAAAACCTGGGCTGGCAGGTTTCCCGGTTTGGGCCTCAAAACCGGGGGAAGGTCCAAAAGGACGGTCGACGCGTGGCGGCGTGGAGAGGCTGGCGTGGCGGTGAAGCTATCCACGAGGAAGGCGCGGTGGTCGACATGACGGCACGTGGCGGCATCAGGGAGGTCGCGTCGAGGCGAAGCTACCGGATGTGTGGGCGTGGCCGTCAGATGAAAACTGCTAGGGTTGGACAGTTTTTACCCCTGGGGGGTATTTGGGTTGAGTGCTTCATGTGAGGGCGTTTTGGTCTTCGGACGTGCGCCTATATATATGTGAAGGGGCTGCTAGGGCAGCCATCCTTGGACGGTGTCTTTCTCATTTTGTGCTTGTGAGAGAAGGCTAGGGTTAGAGGAGAGTTGGCTCTTGTTCTTGAGCTTTTTGCCGTCCAAGCTTTGGGTTGCTAGGAGTGGCTTGTTACCCAATACACCGAGCACTAATACAATCCATCTTGTTGAATCCAAGGATCAAATTCATGCTTTAATTTGTCTTGCGATTTTGTTCTTCGCGTTGCACGTTTTCCCCTCTTTCGATCTTCATGAAATTTCTTGTTTCGAGGGAAGATTCACAAATCGGTTTGAACCATCTCCTAGAGAATCGTGAGAGACATCTTTCTACCGAAGGGTTTTCTCTAATTCCTCACGAGCTAGTAGATCGGGCGGATTTCGTTCTGGATCACGTTCTTGCTCCTTTGCCCCCGAAATCTTTCGATTCATCGATTTGGAGTTAGGTTCGAGCCATGATCTCTTAGGAGTAGCTCAATAACATCCTTGTGACCCTTCACACTAAATTTGAGCCCTAGTGCTTTTGATTTGAGGGCGATCGGGTTGATTCGGTGGATGAACAGAGGGCTGATCGGGGTGACCGGACGCTGCATCGAAGCGACCGGACACACTTTGACAGAGTCCGGTCGTTGAACACCCGCGCTGACCAGTTCATGCGTGGTGACCGGACGCTGACTGGAAATCGACCGGACGCACCTCGTGCTGAGTCCGGTCAGTTCCAGAGAGTGTTTTGTGCGATCGGACGCGTCTGCTTTGCTAGATCGGACGTGCTGATACTACTGTTCATCGAGTAGTAGTGACCGGACGCTAGGTTTGTGTTGACCGGACGCTGTGCTGCTAGAGTCCGGTCGCTTGCAGTAAGGTCCGAGACCTGACCGGACGCGTCCCATTGATACTGATCGGACGCACCACCAGAGTCCGGTCAGTGCTGTCAGCGCACGTTTTCGTCCATATCTTTTGCGTTCGAGCTCCGATTTGAGATCTGCTTTTTGCGTTGGATTCCCAATTTTGTGCTCTACAGAAATTGGGCTTTCCGCTTTGCAAAATAGCCTGAATCCCCCGAGCAACGCGAGGGGGAGGTTGAGGTTACCCAAAGTCCATTTTGTCACTAGTTGACTTGCGTGGATTAGGGCGAGTGAGCTTTTGTGGTGTCCTGCTGTGTTCCTAGGGAACACCCACACAATCACTTGGGTCGTGGACATCACATGTGTCAGCTTTGCTCTTGGGGTTGATTTTGTTCGGACAAAGGCTGGAATTTTGAAAGAAATTTTTTAGGCTCCCATTCACCCCCCTCTGGTCGCCATTTCGGTCCTTTAGTTGGTATCGGGGCCAGTTAAGGATCTCTCTACCTTAACCGGTTCTGGATCCGCGAAGGCAACCTTTTGAGAGCGGTTTTGTTTCCGACTTTGCTTGACGAGGTGTTGAGCTTGTGTTTTGGCTAACACTAACGGTGCTTTTGGAGATGGCACCAAGTTCTTCTTCCAGTGTGTCTTTGTCCTCAGGTTTGAGTCTTGGACATGCGATCGAGGATGACATTTTGGCAAGAAGGAGGAGTGCGGCTCTTGAGATGGAATGTGAGATGGATGCTTTGCTGGACTTCCTAGGAGATGATGAGCATTCGACGGAGGATCGTATACGTGGACTTGGCAAGGCCAAGAAAGGTACACTTGTTGCTAGTCTTGGGATTTTGTCCCAACGATTTGAAGCTTGTTGTGATGATAACATTAGATATGATGAGCTTTGTGATACCTTGCGTAGAAAGATTGAGAAGTTGAATTGCTCCATCACTAGACTAAAAAATGGTCTTTTTCATTGGAAGTCTAGTGCATCTTCATCTTGCACCTCTTGTAGTGACATGGTTAGGAAGAATGATGAGCTATGCTTTTCTCTTGCTAGCTTAAAATCTGAAAATGAAATGTTGATATCTAATGCTTCCAAACCATGTTTAGTTTGCATTGACTTGCGCAAGGATCTTGAATGTGCTAAAACTGAAATAGTCTTGCTAAAGTCAAATGCTTTGTTACCATGTGTTTCTTGTGAGTCTTTACATGCTGAAATTAACAAACTAAAATTGACTCACACCACATGTGTAGATGAACTTGAGCATGCTAGGGCTGAAATTGATGAGATAAATTCTAGGCCTTGTAGCTCATGCTCTTTGAATAAAAATGATTGCCTTACCTCTTGTGCTAATCATGATTCATTGCTTGATGTGAATGGTGATGTTTCTTCCACCGATTTCACATCATGCATTGATTTGGAAAAAGAAGTTTTGGCTTTGAAGGTTTTGCGCGATGATATGAGCGCTAAGTTGGTTGAGCACAATGATATGAGTGCCAACCTTGAGAAAGAAGTTGAACTCTTGCATACCACATATGCCGAGTGCATTAGAGAGGAGATGGAAAATCTTAAAAATGCTCCTTGTGGTACTTGTGATCGCCTCATGTTTGAAAATGAGGATTTATCCAAAAGATGCAAGAGTCTTTGTGCTATGTCTCTTGATTCACGCATTTCTTGCAACTCCGATGTTGATGTTTCTAAGCTTGATTTTTTGAAACCGGAGTTGAGTTCTTGTGTTGCGCGTGAGTCTTTTGACGATAGCACTTGTGCCAAGGTTTCGGATAGCTCTTTCATAGCTACTCCTAACCTTGTTGTTTCTTCGAGTGATGTCCAAGGGACTTCTCTTGATAAGGGTGCTTCTCATATTTTTGGGACTCGTGCTCCCAATCCGGATTTCCATTGCACCTTTTGCAAGAAGGATGGACACTCATTCGATTTTTGTTTCCGCCGTGTCAAACACGAGCGACGTATTCGAGCTAAGGCTTTTAGGAAGCCGCGTAGCCATTCCCATGGCACGTGTGCTCCTAGTGTTGGCACCAAGTTAGTTGTTTATTCTTCTTGTTCTAAGTCCCAAGGGACTTCTCACTTGTCGGAGAATGGTGTGCCTTCCAGTAGGCCTTTGTACCATTGCTCTTTTTGTGAGAAAGATGGGCATCATGAAAGCTTTTGCTATCGGCGTGCCAAACGTTTGCGCCAAGCTCGCTCTTCTATGAAGATGGTGGTTCATAGCCCTTCTCATGGCATGAACGCTTGTGCTCCTAGTAAGAAGCCCCTCTTTGTTGATGGGTTTTACGACTCCTTTTCTAGTGGGATAGGTCATGATCGTGGACATGCCTCTAGTGCTTCTTCTCCTGGTCCACGTCATGCTTTTCATGGTGCTTATATTGGTTCTTCTACAAAAACCTTGGAAGATGTTTGCCTTTTTCCCGTGGTACGACTCGTTCTTCTCCTCGAGTTGTCCTTTTGAGGAATGCTTCCAAGGGTGTTCCACAATTGCATTTGAACCAACTTTTGCATCATGATAACCCACAAGATAAGTTGAGTTTTGTGACCAAGTCTTGGGTTCCCAAGTACATGCTTGCTAACTCTTCGGGATCCAAGACTCGGGTTACTTTGTCCTCTTATGTGTAGATATGAGGACGCGGGGAGGAGAACATGCGCCTGATGGAGCTTGATCTTTTAGATGTGATCAAGAGCTGATGGTTCTCTACACCCCGCTTAGTTTTGCCTCCAAAGAGGCCTTTGCTACTCGGTGAGTTTTTCTTACTCACTCATGCCTTGAACTCCCATTTTCTATTTCTTGTGGTATGAGATGGACTATCATGTGCTCAATTGTATAGTTTTTGCATGTACATTTTCTTTTGGATCATGTTTTGTTCAGTCTAGCATGTGCTATCTTTTGTATCATATGTCATGCTAGCTTTGTTTATAGCCTGGTGGATTATTCCACTTTTCATGCTAGTTTGTGATCTTCATGAACATTATGCCATGCTTTACCATACTTCTCCATGAGTGTTACTTGTAGAGGTATGATGTTCATTAGGTGTCACTTTTCAGGTGCTAGTTTTGGTTAGCTACATGTATCGTGTTGATATGATTAGTTTGAGCACTAGCTTTTCCACACTTTTATCATGCTACATGCTTTTGGATCTATTGCTATCATTATATTGCATTGTAGCATGTGTTGAGGTTTAGGCTGTGTTTGGGTTGATCGTGTCTTTAGGCTACATTTTGTTACAGTCCTTTATCCTGTTGCATGGTAGTATTGACTAGTTTGAGTTCAGATCTCCTTGCGGTATCATTCATAGGTAGGCCTCTTCTTGTTGAGAGTTCACCTTATGCTTATTATGTGACTAACCGTTTTCGTGGAGACCTTGAGGTCACACTAGACGAGACAATGCCTAGTGTTTTCTTCTGCCTTTGAGTGTGCAGGAGAACTGTAACACTCCGGTGTTAAGCAAACTAAAACCTGACATGTCATCATATGCATTGGCATTTCATTTAAATGATAACCTGGTATTGCATTCACTAAAACAATTTTATCATTTGATGATATGCTTAGTTAAAGAGTGTTTAAGTTGATCTCTAGTTTATGCTTTCTTGATAGTGGTTAGTGTTTGTTTGTGTATAAGGGTATTAAGGTAATTTCTTATATAGTATTGAATTTTGGATCAAACTTTGATTTTATGTCTCAAAGATGTATTTGGACCTTGATTCAAGTCATTAATGAGATATAATTCAGTTTTGGTTTAAAATTCATTTAAATAGTTTAAATAATTCCAAAATCCTATTTTGTTCTCTTTTCTATAGATTAAAATCTAAAAAGAATTTGGGTATGTTTTAAAAAGCAAAGTTGCTCTATTTCTGTCAAGGAACAACTTTGATGTGTAAAGTTTCTCATGTGTTCATGCAAAATCAAAAGTAATTGTGAAAATTCTATTTTGCCCTTTTTGTTCCCTTTTGCAAATCTACCTCAAATTCAAAATGCATATCAAATTTGGGGGTGTTGCAAAAATAAAAGATGTTCAGTTTGAAATTCTGAGCATTTGATATTTTGGAATATTTTCAACTTCTATTCAAAATTTCAAAGTAATTTTAAATTGGAGAAGGGTAGAAAGGGAAAGGGAAAGGATATGTTCTTGTCCCTGTTCATGGCGGCAGGGAGGGGGTGATCTGTTGATCACCCGAGCGCGCGCGTGGACGCCGATCTCTCCCGAAACCGCACACGACCGTGACCGTGGCGAGGTTGCGCACCTGCTGGCCAGCTCTCTCGCGTCGTGGCATCTTCTCCTGTGCTCGCCGTCGCCGTTTGCCACCGGTGCACCGACGGGCATCATCTTGATCCCAATCCAAAATTGACCGTCTCTGCTTGATCTCATCCCAATTCACCGCACCTATAAGTACCTTGTTACCCTGCGCATCTCCTGGACTTTACCTCTCCATCTCTAACACCTCAGAGAGCTCGCACTCGCCGGAATCCCCTCCGCCGGTCCTGGAATCGCCGCCGAGCTCGGGTCTGCAGTGGTCAGCTCAATCGAGCATCTGTTCGACCACTTTCTCTTGTGTTATGGCTTCACCGTGATCCCTGTGAACTCATCGGCTCGATGGTTCCATGTCTAATGCCCAGGTCTCGCCGGAACAGCGCCATCTTCATCAGAGTTCTCCGCCAATCGTCGCTGCACCGTGGTCGTCTATCTTCCGAGCTTGCTCCACCCAAACCATCCGCACCATCGTCTTCAGGGTGAGCTACTGGATCTTCCTAGCCCCTCCGTTCTACTGTTACCGGCCTGAGTTCGCCGGAACAGCTCCGCCACGGTTCGGTTCGCCGCCGTGCGTGGCCAGACCTCGTCGGGGCAGTAGCGTTTAGGGTTAGAGGCTCTATCGGTCGCGGGTGCCATAGCGGTGGTGATGCTCGCATCCGTTAGGTCTCTACCGGCCGGAGTTGGCCGGCGTAAAGAGCGCCGCCGCTCTGTGCGCCGCCGTCCGTTCGGGCTGGTGTCGGGGACCTCGCTGTTGTGAAGATGAAAAAGTCCAGGGTGTTAGTTGTAAAGTCTTAGACTCATGTGAATAGAGCGCTGGACTGCGGGTTAGTTTCCTCAAAGCCGAAGGGCTTTTCTGCAAAGCTTGCAGCGCGCGCGGGCGGGAACAGGCTGGGCCGGTTTTCGCGCGTGTCGGACCGCGTTGGGCCGCATAGTGTTGGGCCGCAAGCCTAGTTTGGGTCAGAGTTGTGTTTTTTTTTCTTTCTCTTTATGTTTGAGCAGTAGCCTGTTTTGTTATTTTTGCTACAATTTTTCTATAGCTCTATAAATTATGAAATTTGACATGGATGATCTTAATGTGTCTGTGCTAATATAAAAATTATGAAACTTGTGTTTAGAGTACTTTTGCTATGATCATTAAATCCATGATTTAATTAATAAATGCAACTTTGATGATTTATGTAATTTTCTGTGTTTGTCCAAAAATCATGAAATTTGAAATGCAAGTTTATTTTGGTCATATCTACCTTTATGTTTAATTTCATCTCTGTTTGAATTAATATAATTGTTTTATAAGTAAAAGCTATTTAAAGGCTTATAAAAATAAATAGAAAAGAATAGTCATTTATGTTTTTGTGATTGTGGATTTGTTTGACAACCAATGGGAACCTAGCATGAAATGCTCCCTGGTTAAGGTTTTCTATGCGTTAATTATCCTTTGTCATTAATTGATTATGTAGTCTTGCTTTATGATAATGATAAGAAATGCTTAGTAGATTTAAAGGTTTGTTAATTAAATTAGTTTCCTTCCTTTTCATGAAGGAAAGTTGTACTCAAGTAATTGTTTATAGCTTGGAAAATTTCCATCTTTACCATGTTCATGTCAAAGCATCTCATTGATCATGCATATGCATTTATTCGTGTAGACTCCGTTCCGGAAGAGCCTGCTTCTCAGTGGATTTCTTCTGAGGGTGTAGATCTTCCCGTCTCGTCTGAGTTGCCGGACTTCGCTGTTTCTCAAGGCAAGCCCCGGTGCATTTAAACCAATCCCTTGGATTTCGCAATTACACTTTTCTTTATAACCTGATGCATTAGCTGTTTATCAAATAAATGTTTTAAACCTGTTGATGCATGTTTTACCTTGTTGGTTATACCAAACCCTGATACCTGTTTTACACAAACAGTAGAAATGCTTAGACTTGCTTTCTCGCACTTCCCAACAATGTGGTTATATTTTTGATGTTGGTATAATCTCTATGGTAGCTTACATCAAGAGAGGAGTCTTGATGTAACGCTATTTTACATAGGACCTTACCGTTGTTGGCCTGCTAGATTGAGACTTTTGAGTACAGCCAACATACAATGGTAAGCCTGGTCTATAGCTATTCCAATACTGAGAACGGATAACCGCGTACTGGGAGTGGAGAGATGGCGAGAGTAGCGTGTACCCTCGGGGCTATGAGATAGTCGGGTTCAAGGTGTACTGTACTCTCGGGTGACGCTGGACCCGTTCTTGTATAGGAGGATCTATAGTAAGGGTTGATATATGCAAGATTAAGTTCTACATATATCGTGTGGTACTGAATCCCCAGCTGGGTATAATCGATTCGAATCGCCGTGTTTCCTCGGATATGGAGCCTCAATCCACTGACCTGCACCGTAGTAAAGAATGAATCGTGAGAAAAGGATTTTAATCAGAGTTATGTTTTAAATGTTTGAAAAATCCTTAGGAAATCTTGAATATGAATCTTGAATAAAATTTTGAATATAGGAGTTACTCTAGTAAGCTTTTATGCAAAAGAAAAAGCTTTGTCTTGCTAAAGCCTTACCTTGAATCCCTTTAGCTAGCATACCTGAGTCTTCTCCTCTTTTCTAGTCGGTTAAGTCTTGTTGAGTACTTTTGTACTCAGGGTTTGTTGACCCTTGTTGCAGGTGAGCCAGTTGACCATCCCTTTGATGGCCAGTGTTTCTTTACTCTCGTGGAGGAGAGTGATGATGATGTTGATGAGTAACCTTGGGCAAGTGTTTCAGTGATGGTTTATGTATAATATAAAGTTCCGAACTCTTATGTAATATTAAGTAACTTTGGTTTGTAAACTAAAGACTTAAGTTTCGATATATTTTGTATAATCTTTCCGCTTTACTCTGATATTTCTCGTATCTATAAAATTGTTGTAATACTGTGATGCTGGACAAAGGAATATCCTGGAAGAAAGATAAACGTGGATGATTCGGGTTTCCCGAGGACACCCGACAGATCCCTTAAGTCATTTGGAACTCATGCATGTCGATCAAAGGTCTTTGAGACAATGATGGGTGCATGTGGGCCACTTAACTTAGGCGGTTCTGCCACAGACTGGTATCAGAGCTTATTCCTTTAGAAAGTATAACAGTATTCATTTTTGAAAACTTCAAAAGTTTTGAGTTAAACTAAATTTTGAAGTAATTTGAGTCCAAGTTGCTTCTAGACTTTTCTTATGCTTCTGACATGTCTTAATTCTTTCTTTAGACCTAATTTTTAATTCAAAGGAATATGTTCTTAGCATAGCTAAGGTGATATGTATACTCTAAGGAACAATGTTTATTATATTGCCCTATTTATAAAAGGAAAGTTTATCCACTTATATGTTGAGTGGCTAGTTTATGTGATTAATTGTTTGTTTAATGTTTTGTTCGTAAGTTCGTTCATGCATCATGATTATTAACCTGTAATTAACTTTCCCTCTTAAAAGGTTTATCTAAGTAGGAGTAGAGTTAGTATGTTGTTTAATTTTAAAAAAACTCTGTTTCTTAATCCTGGAACTTATATAGTTCTAAAATTCAAAATATATTTTAGCTGATGGCCCGTAACAAGCAGACTGCACGCAAGTGTACCGGACCACGTGGTGTTCCTCGGCATGTTCTTGCCCCAAGAGAAGATGAAAGTGTAGGAAGTAACCAACCCGAGGTTACTTATGAAGAAGGTGTAGAACACCTTTGAATTGGTCGGAACCTGGAGAGCATAGTTTGTTTGGAGTTGACTTAGTCAAAGAATCTGAAGAAAAAGTCAAGTTAATTCAAGATAACATGAAGAAAGCACAATCCAGGCAAAAGAGTTATGCTGATAAGAGACGTCGGTCTCTTACTTTTAAGGTTGGAGATTTTGTCTATCTTAAAGTATCACCAATGAAAGGAGTCACTCGTTTTGGAATCAAAGGAAAGTTAGCACCTCGATATATAGGTCCATATCAGATTCTTGGAAGATGTGGAAAAGTGGCATATCGTCTTGATTTGCCATCACTTTTGTCAGCAGTTCACAATGTGTTCCACGTTTCTCACTTAAAGAAATGTCTTCAAGTGCCTGATCATGTCATTCATATGGAAGAAATTGAGTTAGAACCTGATTTGACATACACAGAGTATCCTGTCAAGGTTCTTGACCAGAAAGATCGAGTCACTCGAAGAAAGACTGTTAGGTTTTACAAGGTTCAATGGAGTCAGCATACAGAAGATGAAGCCACGTGGGAGTCAGAAGAGTTTCTCTTAGATAGTTTTCCTGAGTTTCTATCTTCTGTCTAGTTTTTGTAAGTCACAGTATGATAACTTATCCCCTGCTCTATATAATAGTTAATAATAAAAGTGCTTGACACATTTCCTTTTCCATTAGTTAGCCTTCAGGCTAAATCTCGGGACGAGATTTCTTTAAGGGGGAAGGAGCTGTAACACTCCGGTGTTAAGCAAACTAAAACCTGACATGTCATCATATGCATTGGCATTTCATTTAAATGATAACCTCGTATTGCATTCACTAAAACAATTTTATCATTTGATGATATGCTTAGTTAAAGAGTGTTTAAGTTGATCTCTAGTTTATGCTTTCTTGATAGTGGTTAGTGTTTGTTTGTGTATAAGGGTATTAAGGTAATTTCTTATATAGTATTGAATTTTGGATCAAACTTTGATTTTATGTCTCAAAGATGTATTTGGACCTTGATTCAAGTCATTAATGAGATATAATTCAGTTTTGGTTTAAAATTCATTTAAATAGTTTAAATAATTCCAAAATCCTATTTTGTTCTCTTTTCTATAGATTAAAATCTAAAAAGAATTTGGGTATGTTTTAAAAAGCAAAGTTGCTCTATTTCTGTCAAGGAACAACTTTGATGTGTAAAGTTTCTCATGTGTTCATGCAAAATCAAAAGTAATTGTGAAAATTCTATTTTGCCCTTTTTGTTCCCTTTTGCAAATCTACCTCAAATTCAAAATGCATATCAAATTTGGGGGTGTTGCAAAAATAAAAGATGTTCAGTTTGAAATTCTGAGCATTTGATATTTTGGAATATTTTCAACTTCTATTCAAAATTTCAAAGTAATTTTAAATTGGAGAAGGGTAGAAAGGGAAAGGGAAAGGATATGTTCTTGTCCCTGTTCATGGCGGCAGGGAGGGGGTGATCTGTTGATCACCCGAGCGCGCGCGTGGACGCCGATCTCTCCCGAAACCGCACACGACCGTGACCGTGGCGAGGTTGCGCACCTGCTGGCCAGCTCTCTCGCGTCGTGGCATCTTCTCCTGTGCTCGCCGTCGCCGTTTGCCACCGGTGCACCGACGGGCATCATCTTGATCCCAATCCAAAATTGACCGTCTCTGCTTGATCTCATCCCAATTCACCGCACCTATAAGTACCTTGTTACCCTGCGCATCTCCTGGACTTTACCTCTCCATCTCTAACACCTCAGAGAGCTCGCACTCGCCGGAATCCCCTCCGCCGGTCCTGGAATCGCCGCCGAGCTCGGGTCTGCAGTGGTCAGCTCAATCGAGCATCTGTTCGACCACTTTCTCTTGTGTTATGGCTTCACCGTGATCCCTGTGAACTCATCGGCTCGATGGTTCCATGTCTAATGCCCAGGTCTCGCCGGAACAGCGCCATCTTCATCAGAGTTCTCCGCCAATCGTCGCTGCACCGTGGTCGTCTATCTTCCGAGCTTGCTCCACCCAAACCATCCGCACCATCGTCTTCAGGGTGAGCTACTGGATCTTCCTAGCCCCTCCGTTCTACTGTTACCGGCCTGAGTTCGCCGGAACAGCTCCGCCACGGTTCGGTTCGCCGCCGTGCGTGGCCAGACCTCGTCGGGGCAGTAGCGTTTAGGGTTAGAGGCTCTATCGGTCGCGGGTGCCATAGCGGTGGTGATGCTCGCATCCGTTAGGTCTCTACCGGCCGGAGTTGGCCGGCGTAAAGAGCGCCGCCGCTCTGTGCGCCGCCGTCCGTTCGGGCTGGTGTCGGGGACCTCGCTGTTGTGAAGATGAAAAAGTCCAGGGTGTTAGTTGTAAAGTCTTAGACTCATGTGAATAGAGCGCTGGACTGCGGGTTAGTTTCCTCAAAGCCGAAGGGCTTTTCTGCAAAGCTTGCAGCGCGCGCGGGCGGGAACAGGCTGGGCCGGTTTTCGCGCGTGTCGGACCGCGTTGGGCCGCAAGCCTAGTTTGGGTCAGAGTTGTGTTTTTTTTTTCTTTCTCTTTATGTTTGAGCAGTAGCCTATTTTGTTACTTTTGCTACAATTTTTCTATAGCTCTATAAATTATGAAATTTGACATGGATGATCTTAATGTGTCTGTGCTAATATAAAAATTATGAAACTTGTGTTTAGAGTACATTTGCTATGATCATTAAATCCATGATTTAATTAATAAATGCAACTTTGATGATTTATGTAATTTTCTGTGTTTGTCCAAAAATCATGAAATTTGAAATGCAAGTTTATTTTGGTCATATCTACCTTTATGTTTAATTTCATCTCTGTTTGAATTAATATAATTGTTTTATAAGTAAAAGCTATTTAAAGGCTTATAAAAATAAATAGAAAAGAATAGTCATTTATGTTTTTGTGATTGTGGATTTGTTTGACAACCAATGGGAACCTAGCATGAAATGCTCCCTGGTTAAGGTTTTCTATGCGTTAATTATCCTTTGTCATTAATTGATTATGTAGTCTTGCTTTATGATAATGATAAGAAATGCTTAGTAGATTTAAAGGTTTGTTAATTAAATTAGTTTCCTTCCTTTTCATGAAGGAAAGTTGTACTCAAGTAATTGTTTATAGCTTGGAAAATTTCCATCTTTACCATGTTCATGTCAAAGCATCTCATTGATCATGCATATGCATTTATTCGTGTAGACTCCGTTCCGGAAGAGCCTGCTTCTCAGTGGATTTCTTCTGAGGGTGTAGATCTTCCCGTCTCGTCTGAGTTGCCGGACATCGCTGTTTCTCAAGGCAAGCCCCGGTGCATTTAAACCAATCCCTTGGATTTCGCAATTACACTTTTCTTTATAACCTGATGCATTAGCTGTTTATCAAATAAATGTTTTAAACCTGTTGATGCATGTTTTACCTTGTTGGTTATACCAAACCCTGATACCTGTTTTACACAAACAGTAGAAATGCTTAGACTTGCTTTCTCGCACTTCCCAACAATGTGGTTATATTTTTGATGTTGGTATAATCTCTATGGTAGCTTACATCAAGAGAGGAGTCTTGATGTAACGCTATTTTACATAGGACCTTACCGTTGTTGGCCTGCTAGATTGAGACTTTTGAGTACAGCCCACATACAATGGTAAGCCTGGTCTATAGCTATTCCAATACTGAGAACGGATAACCGCGTACTGGGAGTGGAGAGATGGCGAGAGTAGCGTGTACCCTCGGGGCTATGAGATAGTCGGGTTCGAGGTGTACTGTACTCTCGGGTGACGCTGGACCCGTTCTTGTATAGGAGGATCTATAGTAAGGGTTGATATATGCAAGATTAAGTTCTACATATATCGTGTGGTACTGAATCCCCAGCTGGGTATAATCGATTCGAATCGCCGTGTTTCCTCGGATATGGAGCCTCAATCCACTGACCTGCACCGTAGTAAAGAATGAATCGTGAGAAAAGGATTTTAATCAGAGTTATGTTTTAAATGTTTGAAAAATCCTTAGGAAATCTTGAATATGAATCTTGAATAAAATTTTGAATATAGGAGTTACTCTAGTAAGCTTTTATGCAAAAGAAAAAGCTTTGTCTTGCTAAAGCCTTACCTTGAATCCCTTTAGCCAGCATACCTGAGTCTTCTCCTCTTTTCTAGTCGGTTAAGTCTTGTTGAGTACTTTTGTACTCAGGGTTTGTTGACCCTTGTTGCAGGTGAGCCAGTTGACCATCCCTTTGATGGCCAGTGTTTCTTTACTCTCGTGGAGGAGAGTGATGATGATGTTGATGAGTAACCTTGGGCAAGTGTTTCAGTGATGGTTTATGTATAATATAAAGTTCCGAACTCTTATGTAATATTAAGTAACTTTGGTTTGTAAACTAAAGACTTAAGTTTCGAGCGCTAGCGTGAAAAGACAGGAAATCAACCAAGTGATAACTCAAGTATACAAGGTGAACTACCCCTAGGCAAAGTTCAATCATCATGCCAATAGATGAAACATCGACTTGTGTATTATCAAATTTTATCAGAATTTGCAGCGGTATTAACACAAGTTCAAAATTAAAAGCATGTATTGCGAGAGTTGAAAGCATGGTCATTGCCTAACTTTTCAACCGGGCTAAGCCTATGCAAGAAAAGCAATCAGAAGCTTAAAGCACAGTTTCGGTCTTACACGACACGGGCTCAAGTTTAACTCAATTGTGTAATGAGAAATAGTCTCGATACGTGAGGTGCTGACACATGCAATCCATTCTCGACTTTTCATGTTCACTTAGACTTGGATCAAATTTGAGTCACAAGGGTAAATATGAACCAATCCAAGCAAGTGAAATGACTTAGGCAAAGAGACATAGCAACCTAATATACAAAAGATAGCACAAGTGGATTCTCAACACATCCTACCCATGCTAGTTGCCACTCTCAATGGTGAACAAATTAAAGGTTTTCACAGTTGATTAATCAAGTTCACATTTGCAAAAAAAATAGCTTAGCTCATAACATGCATCAAGTGATCAAAAAGAGCCTAGGCTACAAAGCATCATCATGAATAAACAGGGCATACCAAAAGAAGCATAATCTCATTCTCATTGTTCTAAACATGAAGCTCTAAAATGCACTAGAATACATGTGAAATACATGCAAAAAGCTAGTCTATTAAAGACAAAGAAAAACTAGCCTAAAAAGAAAACCCAAAACAAAAGGGTATCCGGAGAAGTCAACTAAGATACAATAGCAAAATTGCTTCCCACAACTAAAGGTAAACACACACCAAACTCGCAAATAAAGAGCCAAGAAATGCTCAAGCGATGGCTGCAATCCACATCGAAAAGGACACACAGCAACAAGAGGGTCAAGGAAGAGAGTACCAAAACCCATACTCAGAAGTGTGTCGGAGGGTACCTCATGAAGCGGCATGACTGCCTGCGGTGTGATACCCGAGGGACGCCTGAATCTACTGAACTCCGGCGGCGCCTGCCTCGCGAAGTCGTCTCCCCTCGCCTGAATGCTGTCGCTCCCACAGGTGCAGCTAGTGCTCGCTGGAGAGCTGCTCGAACGGAACCCCAAGTCGTCAGAAGTTGGATCGGGTCTGTGAGCCGGAAATGCCTTCTCCAGGCTCTGTTTCTTGTGCAGAACCGCCTAAGTTAAGTGGCCCACATGCACCCATCATATGTCTCAAAGGGACTTAGCTTTGATCGACATGCATGAGTTCAAATTGACTTAAGGGATCTGTCGGGGTTGTCCTCCGGGAAACCCGAATCCATCCACGTTTATCTTTCTCTAGGATATTCTTTGTCCAGCATCACAGGTATTACAAACAATTTTATAGATACGAGAAATATCAGAGTAAAGCGGAAAGATTATAACAAAAATATA
>CM019830.1:87098372-87133498 GCA_009763385.1 Coix lacryma-jobi var. lacryma-jobi
CTCCAACTAACTCTAAGCTACTACGGCGGTAGAGAAGACTAGAACAGGGCTCAGCTTAGGGTAGCATGGTCGAGATGACCGGTCCACGTGAAGGTCACGGTGGCGGCCATGGCGGAAGCTTGCGGATGGCGTCCGCTGTTCCGGCGGCTAGAGAGGAAGAGAGGGGAAACCAACCCTTACCGGAGAAAGAGGAGGTCACGGCGGAGAAACTGCGGAGGAATCGAACGGTGGTGCGGTGAGTGGCGAGCAATCGCTCGCCGAGGTTTCGGCGGCGGCGGCGGGCTCTGGTCGGGTGAAGATGGAGTGGAGTGGAGCGAAGGAGAGACTGAGCAATGGAATGCTCTGCTGCTGCGAGCACAGGCGCGAAGGCAAACGGAACGAAGTGCTAGGTGCATTGCACCTGGCCAGCCCATCGGGGAAGCTCCCGACCGGACGCGGCGCGTCAGGCGTCGAGCTCCACGCGGCGGCATGCACCGAGCTCCTGGGCGTCGTGGCGAGCTTGCAGAGAGCGAGGGGGCGACATGGCGCACGCGGCGCAAAACCGCGGGCGGCGATGCCGGTGGTTTTGCCACCAGCGAGGCGGTCTCGCGGCGGCGGCAGGCTCGGTCGGCGCAGAGGGAGCGGCGCGCGCGCGGGAAGAAAGAGAGAGAGGCTGACAGGCCAGCCCACTAGGGTTTAACTAAGAAGTTTGGTTACAAACTTTGATGCTCTATAACTTCTAAACTAGACCGAACTAGGAAGTCCAACAGCAAAGTTGCTTAGAATTTGTAAGGAACAAATCATCCTTAAGGCTCCAGTCCAAATTCTGTTGTTTAAAAGAATTTAGTGCTAAACCATTTTTCTAATGCAAGAAATCCTAACTCAAAGCTTTTTCTGAGAAAGTGCTTTAAAGCAAAGTTGTTCCCTTCATCAGGATCTACAACTTTGTTAAAGGCACTTGGTCAGAAACAGAAACATAACAAATTACACTAGAGACCAAACAAGGACTTAAGCATTCAACAAACAGATGCCATGAAATGATGAGATGCTATGCTTATGCCATGCCAAATTGTGCAATTAGGAATTGCTTAACACCGGGTGTTACAGGAGCCACAAAAATTTCTCTCAAAACTTTGGCCAAATGTCCCAAAATTAACCCGGAAAGCTTCAATCGAAACCGTGATGCCCACGACCCTTGGAAGAGGTGGGATGATCCCTAGGATCATAGCAAGGCACCACAAAGCGATAGCAAGCCAAACGCCAAAAGCTCCGGCACGAATTCAACCCCTAAAAACCAAGTCCCGAACGTAGATAGACGGCTACGTCGAGAAATCCCAAATACCAATGCTAACAAGTAGCAAAGATACCTAGAGAGGTTCCTTGGTCAACTCTAGGGCCAAACGAGAGTCCGAAAACCAAGCAAACAAGTCGGGAGAGCAAACGCACTAAACCGGAGGCTTTGCCAAATCCCGGACTGTCCGGCAGTACGGTCGCGGACTGTCTGCCAGTGGCGGACTGTCCGGGCTCAGGTCGCGGACGTTCCCGGCCAAAAGAGCAAAACCGCAATGCTGCTGAAGTCCCCTGGACAGTTCCCGGACTGTTCTTAAAAACCAACGACGGCTGTCCGCCGGTCAAGGAACAGTAAAACAGCCGAAGAACACGCCATTGATCTGGCCTGCCCCCGACGCGCGGACTGTCCGCCGGTCAAACCACGGACGTCCGCGAACGCGCAGAAGGGCGATTTCAGTCACCTTCCCCCCAATCTCTCCAAATTCAATCCAAATCAAAATCCCACGTTCCCAAACTTGGAGAAGATGATCACGGGTAGTTGAGACTATCCCCAACAAATCATCCGCTCAAATCGATTCAATCACCTAGAAATCGAAAGGGAAGATCAACAACGAAAAAGCGTCATGAAAACGAAATCAACCCGATCTACTTGTTCGTGTGGAGCTAGATGAATTCCTTCGGTAGAAATGATCGCCTCACCTATAAAGAACAATTGATTCAAAACAGATTTCGCAAAGACGCACTAGAGAGGAAGATCGAGTGACGGAAAAAACGCGAGGAAACAAAGAACACAAAGAACACGAACCAAAACGCGAATCAACACATCTCTCTGCAACCGTGTGGCTACCACACGCTAACAACAATGAGGTTACGGCCTCACTTCCTCAAAATCTCCAGTAAGAGGTATGCTTCTCTGCGGATCTCAGCTAGCTACAGCAGGGATTGGGAGAGCAGGAAACCCTAGAAGCAAAGAGCAAATGACTGAGATAGAATGGGAGGAGGGTGTCTCCCTCTACTTATCCTATTCTATTTCCTACTCTACCCCTCTCTAATTACAGAGCGAACCAGCTAAACCCTAAGGTTATTCTGGACCAACTCGATGGTAGGTAGATCTGACGGCCACGCCCGCACAACTGGTAGCGTTGCCTCGACGCAACCTCACCGATTGCCGCCACGTGCCGCCACCACTCTGCTCTTCCTTTTCCCAGACTTCGCACCCCGTTTTGTGGCCCAAGCCAGGAAACCAGCCTTCACGACCAACCCCCGGTTTTGAGGCCCAAACCGGGAAACCAGCCAACCATCGCCTGAGTTTTGTGGACCAAACTCAGAACCCCGCAACACCCAGGTTTTGAACCCAAACCTGGAAACGTCATCGGCCCGAGTTTTGTGCCCAAACTCAGAAACCATCAGCGCCCAGGTTTTGAGGCCCAAACCTGGAAACCGTCCACCCGTGGTTTTTCTCTGGTCCTACCACCAAACCGAAGCTGTAGAGGGGATGCACCGCCCGTGCACCCCGTCCACCGACACGTGTCCCCAGGTCCTCGACCTGAGCAACACCATGCCCCGCAAGTCTTCGCTCGTCGCGGTCCCAGGCTGCCAGCCACCCCAGCTATCCTCAGGCCACCGGTCCCTCAGTCCAAGCCTCACGTCCGCCCTTCACCACTCCCGTTCCGTCGCACGGCACGTCTCTACTTGACCTTCACCTTGCCTCGATCACTGTCTCTGTGCTCGACACCTGCACAACACAAGCCAAAGAACCTGCGATCAAACCCATTGACAATCACTCATCACCGAGACTCGGCATACACCCATGTATCCGCAAGGTCAAGTAGAGACCGTGTTGAGCCGACGACCAGGAGCGGTGAAGGGAGGACGTGAGGCTTAGACCGACAGATCGGGAGACCTGAGGACCAGCTGTGGTAGCTAGCACATGGCATCAATGAGCGAGAGCACATGGGGATGTGCGGGGCATCGGCCAAGTCGGCAGGAAGGCATGGCGTCGTGACACTTGCAGGAGGCCGAGAAGGAAGGCGAATGCATTGTGCCTAGCGGGGAGGATGGACATGCATCGGCATCAGTGCCGGTGGTCGGGTCGGGTGTGCGAACCACATCTGTCTACGTGCGGGTTTGGTAGTTGAGCCTCTAAAAACTACCCTCGACGGTTCCCGAGTTTGGGCCTCAAAACTCGGGGTGGCGGGTTTCCGTTTTTGGGCCCTCAAAACTCGGCGAGGACGGTTTCTAGGTTTGGGCCTCAAAACCTGGGCTGGCGGGTTTTCTGAGTTTGGGCCACAAAACTTAGCTGGAGGACAGGTTTCCTATTTCGGCCTCAAAACGTCGAGGAGGTCCAAAAGGACGGTCGACGCGTGGCGGCGCGGAGAGGCTTGCTTTGCGGCGAAGCTATCCATGAGAAAGACGCGACGGTCGACAGACGGCACGTGGCGGCATCCAAGGCTTGCGTTGAGGCGAAGCTAAGGATGGGGTTGGCGCGTGGCCGTCGGTTCACAACTTCGTAGAGTTGGACTGGATACCCTTAGGGTTACCTGTTCGCTCTTTGTATCTAGGAGTAGAAGGGGACTATCGTTATTAGGCTATAAATAAGAGAGGCACCCCCTCCTCTCTATCATCTTGCACTCTCATTTCCTTAGCCTTCGCTTAGGTTTCTAATCATACCTCGCTGCCTGTGATCCGCAGAGTGAGCAATACCTCTGTGTACTGGAGATTTTGAGGAAGTGAGACCGTAATCTCACTATTGTCTCGTGGTTCGAGACACGGTTGAATTCCCATCGATTTGTGTTTGTTCTTGTGTTCTTGCGTTTCGGTTTTTCCTCTCTTGGAGATTTGCCTCATTCTCCCTCTCTGTAAGATGGTTTTTGATTCTACTTGAATGAGATTGTTCTATGTTGTGAGCTCCTTCTTTCCACCGAAGGATTTCTCCTCTAACTTAACAAGGACATATATCGGGCAGAAATCGCGTTCGTTCTTCGTTCTTCCCCCTTTTCTAGTGTTTCTTCAGATTTCTAGTATTTTACTAGGTTTGGTGCAACGATTTCTTAAAATTAGTACCCCATACGTAGAAGAACACTTGGGAGAAGTTTGGTTGCAGTCTCGTTCGTTTTGGTTAAGATCAATTCGATTTTGGTGTTAGCCGTGCTGTTTTGCACTTTCTGGGTGCTCACGGACTGTCCACCCCCACGCGCGGACTGTCTAGGCATTGGGTCTCGTCTAGGCAGACTCGCTTAGCTCGGTACTATTCTCGGTCGTGTGACCAGCGGACAGTCCAAGACTAGGTCGCGAACGGTCCGGGACTGATCCAGAACTTTTCTAGTTCAGTTCTGTTTTGGATCTTTTGCCGGCGGACAGTCCGGACCCCTAGTGGCGGACAGTACAGCCTTCACCAGACAGTCTGGGAGCCTAACAGCGGACTTCCAGGAACCTGCAGATTGTTCAGTTTTGGTTCTTTGCTTTAGCACTTGGTTTTCGGTCTTCTCCGATAGTTCCATTATACCACTAGGACATCTCCTAGGTATCCACCTATTCGTAGGTCGTGAACTCTGTTGGAAATATGCCCTAGAGGTAATCATAGAGATGATGATTTTTCTATTGTATCCATGATTTATTATATGTTCATTGAATATCCATTAAAGACAACTTGTATTGATTGGCAATTATGTGAATTGTCTGTGAAACTCTTTTACTTGTTGTTTTATTCGATAGTTGTCCCTGATCGGAGTTCATGTGAGGACACACATGAATATTAGATCAGCACATGTATTAGTTGATGACTATGTTTCACAAGTCATAGACATGGAGATGTCAAACTAATATGTGGCACATGTATGACATGAGGCTGGCTTGACCCAACATGAGATGTTCTACTTATTATCTCTTTACACATCATGTAACTTATGTCCTTAGACCTGAGATTGTGGTATGTAATCAAGATATGAATCGACTTACTTAGGGACTATATCAACGCTACATCGTAACAGAGTAGTTATAAAGATAGTCTTCGGGTTTGTCAAGAAGTATGCTGTGAGACTAGATGATCAAGATGGGATTCGCCCCTCTCCATGTGAGAGAGAGATATCACTGACTACTCAAATGATTGGATCATAAAATGCATGGTCGTGCTTAGGTTAAGTGTTAACCTATGAGTTAGACCAAATATTGTGTGGCAAGGGAATTACGTATATTGTGATCATGGTGGTTCGTCAGATATGATCTTTGCGTGTACATAAGAGTTGACACGTCTTGCAGTGGCCGCTATCAACTATCGGCGAGTAGGAGTACTCGGGCCGTGTCTATGTGTGTGTGAACCCATAGGGTCTCACGCTTGGGGCTGGAAGCCTGATTCGAGTTGGACTCGAATCAGACCGGGATTAGTGTTGCTAATGGGCCTCCAGGTCGGCAGAATATCATAGGGACGCCTATAAATAGAGGGGTGAGGCGGCCATGGTTTTGACCACGTCATTAGACAGCCATCGCCCACCCCCGCCCACGCCTATTGCTCCTCACAGACCTAGCAGTCTTGAGCATGACGCTTCCTCCCTGTACGTCTGATACCTTGGAGGTGCTGCATCTGGAGCACAAGGACGAACCACACGTGGTGACGTGAAGGACGGACGTGAAAATCTACATGACATCGCTGCGACGTGCACGTCTACACCGAGACGTCTTCCGCTGCACCTGCGCGTCTAGTGGTAATCCCGTGATCTATAACTAGCAGTAGTTCCTGGTTTAGAGGTCGAAAATTTTGTTTTCCGGCTAGTGTAGCATCCTCATAACCCAACAGTGCTATTAGAGCTGTTACTACCTCGTTATAGATTCGGTTGTGTGCATATAGAGATATGCGCGGTTGTAGATCAGTTTCTAATCTTGATTCATGATCTTGCTGTATTGGTCATGTAACGATCTACTCCTACCGGTCGGAATTCTGCCATCGGAGTTAACTGATAGTGTAAATCCAATCATGGAAGATGGAGATCACAGATTGATCGAATCGAATCTAGGTCAAGAGCCGGGTGCATGAGATGTGCGTCGGCATGAGGAGATCTGCAAAAGGAATGTTGTTCGGTAAAACGGCCATAACTTTTGCATACCCTCGGATTGAAACGATCTTTAAACGAAAATCGATCTACAAAAATTTACATCCGAGTTTCACCTGCTTCAGCTGGTTTGTTGAATTTAGATTTGCAGAAAAAGGCTGGGAAAAGTATGTTTTCTGCGATTCAAGATTAGACGTCGGAACGTTTAACTCTGTTTTGCAGGGATTGATGACTGGTATAGCCCTTATGTGTATGTGATGCATGTTGTCATTGTTTCATGACTTGCATGTCGTGATTATGACAATATGGCTGGAGCCACATATATATTGTCCATTTGATGTAATGGCCTGCGTGCCAAAACTGTGATGATCCTACACGCGACTATATAATTACTTTATTAATTAGCTAGTTGTAGCTAATCTCGGTGGATTCATCGCTGGAGGATCGTGTACAGTACCATGTAGATGGGATCATCATGGTGAACAGATTAGCGGAGATGGAGATCTCCAAAGGAACATGGGGCTATACCAAGTCATATCTGTGTTAATGCTATTCTCTTATTATGTTCTACTTTCACGAATGATTCATGTTTATTGTCTACATGCTGTAAAAAGTGTAGAACGATCCCTCAGTAATGTTCAAGTCATATGCTTCCCCAAACCTTGCACTGTCATATGTCTTGTACAATCGTGGCGCGCCTATGAAATAGGGTGTCACTGATTTTCCTTGACTAGGCAGGTTTGTATCAATACTTACTGCAGAAGGTTGGTTGCTTGAACAAGGTCATCCTAACGTTAGGGACCTTGAGCATAAGGAGTTGAGCACGCATAGAGATGCTGGCCAACACAAGAGTCATATGTGATATGATTAGCAAAGAGTTGCTTACCGATCTACCATGTCCACTAGCGGTGATGCTAAAGCTCACTAGTAGACTTGTTAGTTTGGGTCTTGAATCACTAAGGTTCAATAAGGGATATCAATCTTAGTGGGAGTAGTTTTATTAAAGTTTTAATATCATTTACTCTGTCTTGGATACATTGTCTTAGTATTTTGCATTTACTTTGTTGTAGATAAATGGCACCCGCACCTCAACCATTTACTTTACGTTCAATACTTGAGAAAGAAAGTTGACTCGAACAAACTATGCGGATTGGATCCGCAAACTGAAATTGTTGTCAGGGCTGAGAAAAAGGAAGATTTCTAGCACCCCACTACCAGAGGAACCTGCGGATAATGCGCCTGCTCTGAGAAAACGGCATACAAGAAAGCATTGATCTGATCTTGAAGTGGGATGCCTGATGCTTGCTAGCATGGAACAAGATCTGCAGATGCAGTTTGATAATAACCATACAGCCTACGATATGATCATAGCGCTGATGATATGTTCCAGACTCAGGCTAGAACTGAAAGGTTCAATGTCTCTAAGTCTCTTGCTGAGACTAAACTAGCGAGGGCGCAGTAGTTTTGGGCCACATGTGATCAGGTGGTTGGTTACACACAGAGGTTGGAGAAGCTAGGCTTCCCAATTGGTCCAGGCTGGTTACGGTCTTCATTCTCTCTTCTCTCCCACCTAGCTATGGGAACTTCATCTCGAACTACCATGCATGGTGTCGAGAGGGGCTTGAATGAGCTGTGTGGCATGCTTAAGACAGCAGAGGAGACATCAAGAAAGGTGCTGGCAGCAGCCATGTGATGGCGATCCAAACAAGCCTAACTTTAAAAGGAAAGGCAACTTTTGGAAAATAGGAAGGCAAGGGCATGGCCAAAGATGTGATCTCGAAGACAAAACCCTCCTGTGCCGACGCTGCTGGATCAACTGCTATTCTGAGTGCTTCCACTGTAAGGGGAAAGGTCACTGGAAAAGAAACTGCAAGGTGTACTTACATCCTTGAAGAAGGATGGCGGTAGTAAAGGTACTACCGCTGCTCATACACTTGTTGTTTATATATAGATATTTTCCTCCGAACTCTTTTTAATTCTTGGGTATTTGATACCGGCTCGGTTGCTCATATTTGCAATACATGCAGGGAATGATAAGAGTAGAAGCATTGGAAAAGGGAGGTTGATTTCCACGTGGGCAATAATCAAGAGTTGCTGCGTTGAACGTCGGGACGATGCAACTACACCTCCCATTAGGATTTATTTTGGAGTTGATAATTGTTATTTTTCTCAAGTTTAAGTCAAAACATTGGTTCACCTTCATGTTTGATGAAGGATGGCTATTCATTTGCGAGTAAAACAATGGTTGTGTAATCTCTAAGAATGATATGTTTGTGGCTTTTGCATCCATTGTGATGGGTTGTTTATTTTAAATCTTGATGATGCACCTATGTCTATCTGTAATGTAACTGCTAAAAGGCCTCGGCTTAATGAGTTAAGCCCTACCTATATGGGCATTGTCATTTGGGTCATATAAGTGAGAATCGCATGAAGAGGCTCCATGCTGATGGGTTTCTAACTTCGTTGATTTTGAATCATACGAGACATGTGAGGCTTGTTTGCTGGGCAAGATGACCAAGTCGCCTTTCACATTTTTCTGAGAGGGCGTCTGACTTGTGGAACTTGTACATACTGATGTATGTGGACCAATGAGTACGACGGCTAGAGCGGTTTCAATACTTCTAACCTTCACTGTTGATTTAGCAGATATGCTTGTCTATCTGATAGCATAAGTCTGAAACATTGAAAGTTCAAAGAATTTCAGAATGAGTAGAGAATCAACGTGGCAAGAAAATTAAGGCCTTGCGATCTGATCGGGGAGGTGAATATTTGAGCACGAGTTTAGCATCATCTTAAGAGTTGTGGAATTGTTCCACAAGACTCTTTCGCCGTGTTTCAGCCGGAACCGAGCCATGTCGCCGCCGTGTCCGCCATGGACCGCCGCCGTGCATCGCGCCGGACAATGCCGGGGATGCCGAAGCCCGAGAGTTGCTCCAATAGGTCGCTTAGGTCTTGCTTGGGCTAGTGCTAACCTCGCCGAGTCGCAGCCGCCAGGAAGAGTTCCGCCGCCGAGTCGCAGAGCCGCCGTCCGCCATGGCCACCGTCGAGCTTGCTCCGGTATCCCTCTGGCTTAGCGAGTCGGTTAGTTGTGTTCGCCTCGCAAACCCGCACCCAATGATGGTCTCAGTGTCGCCAGAAGTGTCGCCGTCGACGAGCTAGGGCCGGTCAACGACCACGCGCAAAAACTCCGCCGTTGAACGCGAGCCTGGCCTCGCGCGGTTACGTGCCGAGCTTGGCCTCGGAAGCTTGGTCACCCTGACCAGCGGGCCCCGTTGGCAGTAAAGAAGAGAGAAAAGGGAAGAGCTTGAGTGCCGTAGGCCTCGGTAAGTCGGATGCGCCGAGCCTTCGCCTCGAGCCTCGATCGGGTCGGTTGTGTAAGCCTCGGTCGAGTCGAGCCAGGTCAAGTGCTCGGTTGAGTCAGCCAGTCTCGGTTGAGTCAGCTAGTCTCGGTTGAGTCAGTAGCCTCGACTGAATAGGTTTAGCCTCGGCTGTCAGTGTGCCTGGGCGAATCGGAAAAATGTGTCTGAGCCTCGGGCCTCAGCCGAATCGCGCTGATGTGCCGAAGCCTTGCCTCGAAGCCTCGGGCGAGTCGCGCTGAGTGTGCCGAAGCCTTGCCTCGAAGCCTCGGACGAGTCGCGCCGAGTGTGCCGAAGCCGTGCCTGTGCCTCGGCCGAAGTCCGTGCGTGTAGGATTGAGTTTCTTTTAAGATATGTTTTGCGAAATCCATGTAAAGGCTTCAAAAAATTCTTACAAGGCTCATTTTATGTCCAAATCCTGTGAAACAAATTTTGTTAGGTCAAGCATGTTTAGATCTATCAGTGAAAACTGTTGAATGCATTCTTGGTGATACTTTTATGTGTAGATGCATTTAAATTAGAAAAGTGCGATAACTTGGAAAATGCATAACTAATTATGTATAAGTCAGAAAAATGTGATTCCAGTTTGTTGTAGTTTGTATGAATGTGTAGTTTCAGAGAAAAATATAATATGAGGTTATTCTGTGAATTAATTTGACAGTAGCTTTTAAATGGTTAAATGTTGTTTCCTTGTTTATTTTGTAGTAATAAAATATGAGGAATATGAACTGAGAATTTAAGCACACTGCTCTTGTACTAGAAGCACAGAAAAATAAGAAATCTGTGTTTGACACTTTTTGCTAGGGTGGTGTAGTTCAAAGGACCTTTCCATGAGAATTTGTCTTTTTCATAGAGGATGGAGTTAAGTCAAATGAGTTGAAATTTGGACAGGAGCTAGATTGGATGTTGTTAATTCCAGTAATTTCTGTAGATTTTTCTGAAGCTGTCTAGATAAGGTTGCTGTTTAAAGCATGTGTAAATGATTTATTTCAGCAAGTAATTAGAGGGTAATAAGCCGTTAAGTAGACTTTGTGTGGTGACAACACCGCTAACAAGTTGATCGTGATGTTAAATAGTTGGGATGATGTTGACTACATTGTGAAGAGTAGCAGTAGATGACATGTGCTTATCTCTGAATTGTTACTCCATGTTGCATCACCGTGCATCCATGTGCATTCACGTGTCATTCATGTACCCATCACGCGGGTCCGTAGTGGAAGCCCAGACACGCGGAGGGCCAGCGTCAGGAAGAGACACCCGAGGAGAGGATTCCGGAAGGGACGCTGAGGATCCGCCAGAGTGCCGTGATCATCGCCCCCCGACTTCGAGCGAGGCAAGCCCCGGAGCATTTTTTCTCCTACGGTTTGCAAATACGTTTACATGTTAACTGATATGATTGTTGCATTAGGTTATAGGATTGTGTGATACCGTTGTGCATTGATTATACTTGTCCACCTGCAATAATTCTTGTGATCCCTGTTAGGTCTAGGCTCGATAATGCTTAGCCCGCTTAGAACCGGTAAAGGGTGATTTCCTGTCTCCGCATATAGGTGGTACTAAACATGTTTGCCTGGTGCTATCATGGAAGAACCATGTGATAATTAATCTGAGACCGGGCGGGAGTAGGAGCAGCAGGACATGGTTCTGTGTGCATGTAGTCTCCCGTCTGTGTCGATTAGGACCCGACGAAGGCACACTCAGTCATTTTGAACGCGTCAATCACTTAACGGAGAGGTGCGGGGTACCTCCCGTGAAGCCGAGTAAGGTGTTTCGAGCCGGTGAGGAGACTGTGACGCCTAACACCCAGGGCCTATATGTACCATGGGCAACTATTTGCGACCTGGCATGGTCCGAGGGACAGGCAGGGCCTGATCGACCTGGCATGACCGTGGGCAGTTAATAGTTGAGCGACCTGGCATTGAGATAACCCTGGTGTAGAAGGGTCCATGGCCGTCCCGCGATTGGTTCTCAACCTCCTGAAGTGGTCGCCAACGGCCACCTGGCAGGTGTGTGGGCGAGTGTGCGACCATTTTTCCCCAGCTGGTAGGAATCGATTATAATCGCCATCGCTCCTGGTTAGTGAGTAACTGACTGAGCAGTGTGACCGTAGTAATATAGGAATAAATATGGTTATGGTTGAATCTGAAAGGCTATTATGAAATAGTCACTCTTGCTTGATTAATAGTCAAGTGTTGTCTAGATCGGTGCAAATCTAGTTAATCAGGTTGATACATAAAATGACTGCTAATCTCTAAAATGATTATTTAATAATAAAATGCTTTTATGCAAAAAGGTAAGTGTGGCCAACCCAGATACAGCCTTGCATAATCTTGGTGTCAATTATTTTGGTTTATGACGGGTAAGTCTAGCTGAGTACCTTCTCGTACTCAGGGTTATCCTGTTGTTGCAGATGGCATGTTTCTTCGGCTACGCGAGAACTGTCTGTACCCGTCGAGGGCAGTGACTAGACCATGGGCATGGTCATCCTTATCTTTCTGGTTTTGTGGACGATACGGCATATGGCCGTATTTGAACTAGGACTTTGTTTCAAAACTATGTTGCTTCCGCTTTAATTCAAACTATGGTTTGTAATAACTACGAACTCGATGTATTTGAACTATTGCAAACTGAATGTACCTGTGGGCATGTACGCTAATCTATTACGATCTGGTTAAAGTTGAATGACTTGAAATCCTTCGAGATTTCCGGACTACCGGGTTTTACGAGCTTAAGTACTTGTAATCTCTGTGAAGCCGCGATTCGGTGCTAATCTGGTGCAAATTGGTCGGTTTGTCACAGGCTGGATCGGCGCATGGTTAGCGTTACTGTTCACAAGTGTATTGAAAAACCGTATTTTCATTAAATTTCCTATTTGACAAGAAACTTATAGCTATATTAGGATTTGAAAAACCTTCTTGACCAAGAGTAAGGTGTGCCATTGATCAGTCCTTATACCCAATAGGAACTTAGGTGGCTATTTAAGTACTAACTTTGGGGGTCGTGCATCATATATTTTCTGTTTTCTGTCGTCCCTACGGCAAGGGTGAAATTGTATGGATGCTATTCCTGGCAATTAATGTTGGATCAATTGCCTCTACGCTAAAGGTAATGAGAGTTGTGAGAGCATGATTGGACAACCGCCAATCTAGGGAAAGTGCTTATATGATACTGACGCATATACCTGTTCCACACAAGTATATGTGAAAGTATTGATTGTGGGAGTAGTAATTTCTGATGGGTGCATCTACTGCTTAGTGTATACTAGGTGTACACCTAAGAGAGTATTAGATTTAAATTTCGCAGTGCATAATATTCATATTGTGGGCAGGGCTGAAATGGTTTTTTTGCAGGTACGCTAACTGCGACATGTTAGTACGTTTAGTTAACGTTATGAGTGAGCGTGTTATGCCACCGTCTAGCCGATAGATTGTTAGGCAGTGAGGACGTAGTTACGCTCATGCTTCATGATCATACAACTTTGCATTAATCTTACTTCCTTCCTATGGTTTCTGTCCGTTTTTCTAATAAAAGTTGTTTTCAACTAATTTAAAAACTATGTGGATAAAACTCTTACAGATGGCACGCACCAAGCGCACTGCTCGCAAGTCCACGGGAGGCAAGAGGCCTAACTACATGCTGGGCCATGGACTGATGAGGGGCAGAGGACTTCTTGGAGAATTTGGGATGCCCACTATTCTTTGGAGAGTTTGCACCTGGTGGGATACCAGGAGGTCAGGAGCCGCTGTACGACTGGCACCGTGTGCAGTTGTCAGAGGATCGTCACGTGTACACGGTGGAGGTCGACGTGCCTAGCCGTGAGGACCAGGATCACGTCTGGTGTCGACGGGTGTTTGCCTTGCAGGGAGGACCCCCTGGGATGCAGCCAACCAGGGTGCTTATACTGTTCTTTCGGGACATCATGGAGGGACCATCCGGAGGTGGTTGCCCAGGCTACTGCTAGTATCTTTCCCGACGACAGACCCTTACCAGGCAGTGTGGCGTCAGCCAGGCGCTACCGTATTAGAGGCTAGCTCTCTTGAGAGGGAGCATTGTGCTGGACCAGCAGGGAGTGCTATGGCTGCTCTGATGGCTACTTATGGTGCCTATCGCGCAGCTATGATCATCTGGATCATACCCTTAGTGAGGAGATGGCTGCACAGCATCGCCGGCAGGAGGAGCATACTACAGAGATAGACCTCCTCACTACACAGTTAGGCTCAGTTGACAGTGGGAGAGACCAGGCACTTCAGAGGGCGCAGGAGCGGCACAACAGCTTAAGTGACCAGCAGGGTATGACGACCTTCTTATCCACCATCATGGCCGAGACTGAGGAGTCGCTACGTCGTGTTTGTCTCGAGGGTATGCGTGCGACTGAGCAGAACAGGCTTCTAGGCTACAAGTGGGAGACCTGGAGCTCCAACTCCATCACCTACAAGACTACAACGATCGTCTGCACGAGGAGGATCCACCGCAGGGAGAATGAGAGGAACCCCATCCTTCCCCAGGAGGATCCGAGCCGAGTAGTTCTTCTAGGAGTTCTTCAGATATGTCTAGTGAGGACGGTGACGTTGGTGAGATCGCTAGAGAGTAGTCCTAGTCGTATGCTTAGCACCTAGAGATCTTTTGCGTATGTTGGCACGCCTGATCTTTTGTTTGTTATGGGCTGATTGAAGCATGTGAGGCAGACTTATGTGATGTGTGTGAGACCTTGGAAAGTCCCATATGTATGGGGCAAAACTTTGGATGTTATGTTATCTTTTGCATGATGTGTTAAGTGATCTGTATGTGGTGATGCGATTGTGGACTGAAATTTATTGTACCTCTGTCATTGTTGGTGAATCGTTTTTCCGAATAATCTCAGTGGGTATGATTTATTGTCTCTACAGTTGCAACTTCGCCTAATGGTCGCTTACTATACGATATGCAGAGACGACAACTCGTAGTGGAGCGGGCGGTAGTGGTGGAAATGAGGACCCCGGGGAAACCGCAATCCACCACCTCCTCCACCACCAACGGTTGAGCAGCTTTTTTGTTCAATTCTTGGAAGTCAGCGCAATATTGAAGCTTTGCTGAGGGAGAAACTTGGCGCAAGGACACCAACGCCAAGAGCCAACCAGTATAGTTTCCTTCAAGAGATTTCATAGCTCTCTCGGGTTAGGTTTACGAAGGTCGCCGGAGTAGCATTCGGGAGTCCGTTTAGCTCGTCGTGGCCGGAGTCGGCCGGCGTAGCTCGCCCGCGCCGCCGTGTCCGCCATCGTCGACGGCGAGCTCTATCCGAGCATGCGCCGGGCTAGATAGGGGTACCGACGGGTGCGGAAGGTTGAGGGGAGTTCGCCGGTGGGGTTGGTTTCGCCGGGGAGTTCGCCGTCGGTGAGCTCCGCCGTGGTCAACTCCTCCCCTGTCTCGGTGGGGATGATAGGTGGGGTCAGTTTGACTCGGGGACCCGCGTGTCAGCGAGTCTGGTGTTGTCTGTGTGCACTAGTTTGGGTACCCGTAGTAGTTTCTGTTTGAATGTTTTTCAGGTTTTGTTAAATAGTTTTCAGAAATTGTTATAATGCTTGTTTAATTCATATCTTGTGAAATATAAATGCTAAAAAGGTGAAACAAGTTTTGTTAGGTTTGTTATGTTGAGGTCTATGCATGAAAAATATAATATGTCCAGTTTGTGGTGATTTTCTATGTAGTTATATTTAATTCATGTTTAGGCTAAAATCTTGTTAAATGCATAGTAATTTTTATTTATCTCAGAGAAATGTGATTCTTGTTTTGTTAGGTTTGTGTTGAGGACTAGTTTCTGGGAAAAATGTAAAATGAGGATGCTCTGTGAAATAATTTGGCAGTAGTAATTAAAATGATTAAACGCTGTTTTCTTGTTTATTTTGTAGTAATTAAAATATGAAGAGTATGAGCTTGGTAATTTTTACTGACTGCTCTTGTGCTAAGAAGTTCAGAAGAAAATTATGAAATCTGTTGTTTGATACTTTGTGCTAGGGGGTGTAGTTCAAAGCACCTTTTCATGATAGAATTTGTCTTTTTCATAGGGGATAGAGTCTAGGTCCAAATGGGGTGAAATTTGGACAGAGGATTAGATTAAGTGTTGTTAATCTCCAGTAATTTTTATAGATTTTTGTGAAGCTGTCTAGGCTAGGTTACTGTTATAGGCCTATTTAACTAGATTTAATTCTACAAATAATTAGAGGATAATAAACCCGTTAAGCAACTTTGATGTGGTGACAACAAGACTTAGCAAGTAGTATGTTAAATTAAGTAAGTGAGTAGCAATAAATGACATGTGCTTATCTCTTGAATTGTTACTACATGTTGCATCACCATGCATCTCATGTGCATTCATGTTATTCATTCGTGTACCGCATCATGCAGGATCGGTAGTGGAAGCCCAGGAGACGCCGGAGGAGCAGCGTCAGGAGGAGACACCCGAGGAGAGGATTCCGGAAGGAGACGCGGAGGATCTGCCGGAGTGCCGTGATCACCGCCCCACCGACTTCGAGCGAGGCAAGCCCCGGAGCATTCTAACTCCTACGGTTTGCAAATGTTTTCTATTTAACCTGATGATGGATGTTGCATTAAGTTATAGGAATTGATTGCTACCGTTGATGCATTATTACTTATCCTTGTCCACCTGCAATATATCTTGATATCCCTGTTTAGGTCTAGGCTCGTATATGCTTAGCCTGCTTAGACCGGTAAAAGTCGGGTGATTTCCTGTCTCCCGCATATAGGTGGATACTGATCATGACTAGCCTCGTGCGATCATGGAAATAACCATGTGATAATTAATCTGAGACCGGGCGGGATGTAGGAGCAGCAGGGCACGGCTTCTGTGTGCTAGTAGTCTCCCGTCTGTGTCGATTAGGACCCGACGAAGGCACACCTCAGTCATTTTGAACGCGTCAATCACTTAACGGAGTAGGTCGGAGTACCTCCCGTGAAGCCGAGTAAGGTTTTTCGAGCCGGTGATGGAGACGTTGACGCCTAACACCCAGGGCCTTACATGTACCATGGGCAACTATTCTGCTCGACCTGGCATGGTCCGAGGGCAGGCAGGGCCTGATCGACCTGGCATGACCGTGGGCAGTTAATAGCTTGAGCGACCTGGCATTGAGATAACCCTTGGTGTAGAAGGGTCCATGGCCGTCCCGCGATTTGGGTTCTCAAACCTCCTGAAGTGGTCGCCAACGGCCACCTGGCAGGGTGTGTCGGGCGAGTGTGCGACATTTTGTCCCCAGCTGGTAGGAATCGATTATAATCGCCATCGCTCCTGGTTAGTGAGTAACTTGACTGAGCATGTGTTACCGTAGTAATATATGGAATTAAGGATAGTTATGGTTGGTGAATCTGAAAGGCTATTAATGAAATAGTCACTCTTGCTTGATTAAGTAGTCAAGTGTTTGCACTAGATCAGGTGCAAATCTAGATAATCAGGCTGATTACATAAAAGTGACTGCTAATACTCTAATGATGATTATTTAATAATAAAATGCTTTTATGCAAAAAGGTAAGTGTGGCCAACCCCAGATACAGCCTTGCATAATCCTTGGTGTCAATTATTTCTGGTTTATGACGGGTAAGTCTAGCTGAGTACCTTCTCGTACTCAGGGTTTTATCCCTTGTTGTTGCAGATAGGCAATGCTTCTTCGGCTATTGCGAGAACTGTCTGTACCCCGTCGAGGGCAGTGACTAGACCATGGGCATGGTCAACTCTTATCTTCCCTGCTGCTTTTGTGGACTGATCAAGCATATGGCGCTGTATTGCGAACTAAGGACTTGTGTTTCAAAACTATGTTGCTTCCGCTTTTTAAATTCAAACTATGGTTTGTAATAACTATTGAACTCTGATGTATTTGAACTATATGCAAACTGAATGTAGATCGTGGACATGTACGCTAATCTATTACGATCTTGGTTAAAGTTGAATGACTTGAAATCCTTCGAGATTTCCGGACTACCGGGTTTATACGAGCTTAAGTACTTGTAGTCTCTGCGCAAGCAGCGATTCGGTGCTTAATCTGGTATAAATTGGTCGGTTCTGTCACAGTAATGCCCTGCTTTGGATACATTGGTCCATTGGTCTGCTCGAGAGAAATTGATCGGATACTCGGAACAATCAAGGTATCTGGGGGTAGCCGGTTCTGTAGACATGATCTCCCGTAGGGAAAGTTTCTGGAGACGTTTGCTGTCGCTGGTGGTTACTCCTCCAAATATGACATTGATGGTTCCTTTGGGGTGTTGGAAACCGCCGACGTCCTGCTGAGGGTCTTCAGCTACTTTCTTCCCCTTATCTTTCTTGTTTCTATTGAAGTTAGAGTTTAAGCCTCGCTCCTTGAGCTGTCGGCAATGCCTAGCCTGATGTCCTCCTTTTGGATGGAAAGGGCATGGTCCATCGAGTAAGTCGTCAAAGCTGGATGGTTTGTTTCCCTTCTTCTGAGGTTCCTTGGCTGCAACAGTGTTGTCCTTTGTTCTCTTGCGGGTGTTTTGCTGCGGTGCCTGGTTGCCTCTCTGGATGTTACCTCGATCACCTTGCGTGTTTCTTTCGAGGAAGCGTTCCTGAGTGCGTTCTTCTGTCGCCATCATGGAGTTTACTGCCAGATGAAACTCGTCGGCAGTGGTCGGGTCATGCTTGATGAAGTCTTTGTAATTGTATCTTTCGCAAATTCCATTGCCAAAAAGGTCGATTACTTCTCTGTCTGTTATGTCAGAATCTATGGACCGGATCTCTGAGAAACGTCTATAGTACTCTCGCATTGTTTCGTTTTTCTGCTGTTTGCAAGTCCTGAGCTTAGTCTGGGGATCTGATCTCTCGGGGACACCCGCAAAGTTCTCTATGAAGATACGATGGAGTTGTTCCCAGGAGTCAATGGACTCGGGCCTAAGCCTGTCGAACCATGCAAGTGGCATTGTTTCTAGGGCCATGGGGAGAAAAAGTGCTTTGACATCGTTGCTTCCCCCTGCTAACTCGACTGCTTGAGCATACAGCCTGAGCCACCGTTTAGGTTTTGTCTTCCCATTGTACTTTGAGTAGTTCCCGGGCTTGAATTTCCGTGGAAATGGGACTGCTCGGAGCCTTTGGGAGAAGCAAGGGAAGCGATCGACTGTATCAGATGCTGCAATTGTGACTCCTCGGTATGAAGATTCGACTCCTCGTTTGGCTTGATCAGGTCCTCGGTTGCCCAGGCGGTTCCTCACTGGTGCTCTGCCGAGTCGTTCATGAACAGGCTGCCTCTGGCTTGGGTGGGATGACGCTTGTTCATCAGCTAAGGACTCAAGGTTTCGGCCCTTGAGTTGTAGCGCGGTAGTCTGAAGCATATCCAATCGTCGCTCTTCGTCAGGGTTGCGGTTGTCCTTGGCTCCCATCTCTGTGGCCAGAGCGATAATGTCCTGGTAATGTGTCTGGTAGACCCCGTGGCCAGCAACCCTCATAAATTCAGGCTCAAGGATGCGGGAGCAATCTTCTCGTCGGCGATTGTGATCATTTTGGGATTGATCCTCCTGGTGACGTTGAGAGCGAGCTTGATGCTCCGCATCCTCTTCCAGGCGCCTCCGAGTATTATATTGCTCGAGTCGTACATTGTAGCGCTCTATGGCTTCCTTTGGATGACTTGCTCGCCTTCTACGAGCGTCTTTTGCTTGATTCTTCCTTATTCTCTCTGCCTTTAAGGACTCGGTTTCGTCGGGTCCTTCTGGGTCGTTGCCGGATATCATGATCAAGGTTTCATCATCGTGAAGGACATCTGGAGGGGTTGGAGGTCGTAGAGATGATTGATGTCCTGCCATGAATACTTCGTGAGTGAAGCCTTGGTTTGTTGATCCCGGTGTAGCCGACTCTAAAGTAGAGGCACTGGAGTTTAGCTCTGTTAAGGTCTCGTGTTCCTCAAAGGGGAGCTGATGTCCATGTTGGTATGGAAGTTGTTGGTCGATTGTGCCAACCAGCCTAGCCGGAGCTGGCTGTATTGGCCAATGGACAATGTTTCCCTCCTTGGTAGAGCTGAAGACGAGTCCCTGCTGGGCTCTGGTCAAAGAAATTTGTTGAAACTATTTGAATTTTGCATCAATCAGGTCTTGGAAGTTTTCAGCCGAGTTCCGCAGTCCAAAGGTGATGCCATGTCTGGTGTCCGAGTCCTTTTCCTTTGCAGGGTCTGAGTAGGAGTCGGACGCTTTCAGTTGGCCCTCAGAATCTTGCGGATCTTGGATTGCTAGATTTGCAAGGTTCCGGGTGAGATCTTCCATCTTTGGCGTGGCTTGCGCTTCTGATTCCGTAGGGAGTTGTCGATGTAGCTTCCCTTGATCGTCTGCGATGCAAGTCCACGAGCCAAAAATGAAAATTGATCCCGCCGAGAACATGTTGACATGGTTCGTCGAGCTCTTGATCGTCGAATCACCGAGAGCCCCTACCTGGCGCGCCAGCTGTCGGTGTTTGTTAACCGGCAACTCGTCTTGACTAATCTCAGACGATTTGTTCGGTGGGGATCGGCGTTCGTAGGACTCGGCGAGTACACAGAGACAACAATTTATACTGGTTCAGGCCGCTAAATAGCGTAATACCTTATGTCCAGTGTGGCATGTGCCTTTGTGTATGATTATGATTCAATTGAAAGGAGTCTGCGCCTGCTTCCCCTTATATATCTGGGTGAAGCATTGCGCAGACCGAGTCCTAGTCGGTTACAACAGAGGAGTCCTATTCTAATTATAGGACTTCCTTTAAGAACTCAACTAAGTTACAGTGAGAGTCCTAATCCAAGTACGCTTCGTATCAAGTCTTCGAATCTCCCATGCCGTCCGGGATTAGTCGGAGTAATCATCTTCTGATGATATCTCTAACATCCTGGTCCATCAAACGGCTGCTGCTGTGGTGGAACAGGAGGCTGCCACTGTATCTGCTGCTAGGGTGGGGGTTGCTGCCACTGCCACTGAGGTCCACTCGTAAGCCGCTCCATGAAACTTAGTGTCTGCTGCTGGAGCTGAAGCATCTGATGCTGAAGAACGTCGGACCTCTCCTGAGCCTGCTGCTGGGCCAGAGCCTGTGCCTGAGCTAGTCGCTGCTGCTCCTGAGCTAACAGCTGGACGTCCTGCGTAATGGTCCTCTGCTGCTCCTCCATCCAGGCTAGTATAGCAAGTAAGGCAGGGTCGGAGGAAGTAGTACCACTCATCCCGGCCTGAGAGTCATGAGCTCGAGGTTGGTAGTGAGGCGGGAGGTGGTAGTCCTCGTCAGACCTGTCAGTGGGGTCCTCGGCCACGTAGGTGTCCTCACCCTCTAAGTTGGCAAGCTCCTGCTCTGCGAGGGCTCGGACAGTATCGTCTTGCTCCTGAGCTGACTCTGGTACCGCTGGCCGCTGTCTCGAGCTGGACGGTGCCCCCTGCTGCTGCTGCCTGCGGTCCCGACCGTGTCCCAAAAGCTGCCTCATGTTATAGGCGAGGAACACAGTCGCGGAGCCGGTGAGTGACTGGTCTGGACGGCCCCCTGTGGTGACAGCTACCTTCCAAAGTATATAGGAAATCCAGTGCGCGTACGGTAGCTGCCTGCGGGCCTTGATGCCCTCTGCCACTGTATCCTCCATCTCACAGATGATCACATCCAGAATACTCCTTCTACTGAACCAGATAAGCAAGAAGCCACAGCTGAAGTCGTGAGATGGCCTCTCTGAAGCCGACACAGGGCAGCAAGGTGCGCCGAAGGACTTCGTGGAGGATCCGAGCCGCAAGAGTGAGATCCTTAGGCGCCTGGCTCGAACCCTCCCCAAATGGTTCTCAGAAACACGGGCGCACCAGTTCTGTAGGAGGCTGCTCTCCGTCGTGAGGGCATCGCGGTGGCTCTGTCCTGTCGTAGCACAGGTCGTGGATCCGAGTCTGCGAGTGACGAAGGCCAAACCAATCTCTGATCTCTGAAGTGAACAACCGGTAGTGCTCCCCGCCAAAAGCAAACTCAATAGTCGCGGTCCGGGTGCACCCACAACGACGCGTAAAACTAAGAGACCCAATCCTTGATGTAAGAGCCAGACCGTCCCAGAAGATCTGCCAGACCGGGCAAGTAAGTAAGAACTGGACGGAGCTGCTCTGACGCTAAAACCAGGGCCTCTAGGGTGCAGACACGCTGAGAACGCAGGCTGATCCCAGTGTTCATGTATCCTCTGTAGAAATCCTCCTGTAGAACAATATAGAAGTCTGCCCCTGCCTGCTGCTGCCTCTCTCTGGGGAACCACTTCTCGACTGGCACTAAGCGAAGGGTCTGTATCTGCGAGCAAGTAGCCGCACGGAGGTCTAGCCGCGGAATCTGCGGGGGTGGACGCCTCGAAGGAGCACGTGCACCCCGCAGAGGGACATCGAGCCGGGGTGGCACCTCTGTCCGGCGACGAGACGACCGGCGCCTGGGCACCTCCTCTGGGACCTCCTCCTCTGTAGTCGCGGCCTCTGCCTAGCCCTGCCCTGAGCTCTAAGGCTCCACACCAGGAGAGGTGAAGGTCGTCCGACGACCGGCAGCCATGAGCGTGCTAGTCGGCGAATGGTGAAAGCTCTCGACCGCCTCAACTGCTCGGCGCTGCTCTGGAGACAACTGGTCCTGTATCCTCAAACCGCCACCACGGCCTCCCTGCTCAGCACGCTCAGCGGCGTCTGCAACTGCCTGAGCCTGTACTGCCTCTCGCTCCTATCTAGTGCGCTTCCTGCGCGTAACGAGCTTCCCCTTCCCGGGTCGCTGACCGGAAGGAGGGGGAAGTGGAGGAGAGTCCCCTGGAGTGCCGCCGACATTATTGCAGCGCATAGCTGACAAGAACAAGAGAACAACTACCGCTGAAAGTCTGGACTACCTCTGAAAGAACCACTTTTCACTGAAGCAACTGACAACCAGCTGACAAGAAACACAACAGACAGAATTGCCCCCTGACACTGACAAACCGACTGACGCTAAAGCTTGCGAGGCTTGGCCTCGATCCTTACCCGCGGGCTTGGCCCCAGGTTCACTGACACTGCCAACTGACTCAAGCTGTCAACTTCCACTGACTCGCTGCAAGAAGAGACGAGAGATATATAAGAACATACATACACTAGAGATGAGTGAGTCCTATCGGAAGCAAAGCATATAGAGATAAGAAGAGACAGAGCTTCTCTACCTGACGATCCGACGAAACAACCTAAGCAAGAGATGAGAACCGACGTTCGGATACCCACAAGTCACGCCTACGGGGTCTGCACAAGATTTGAGTGAAAACAGGGTCATGAATAGAGAAGAACAGGCTTAGGGACATTTCGTCGAGCACCTAGTGAGCATGAGAGTTGAAGGAGGGGCGGTTGCTCACTGAGGATGAGTGCTGCGAGCTGGGAAGAGGGCGCCGGAGGGAGGAGAGCAACTCAGGGAGGACGAAGACGATCTCCGGCGAGTTTCGGATGGCCGGCGATGAGCACCAATAGCGGCGAGAGACTAGCGGCTCTGGCAGGCAGGCTTTCTGCGGGCGCGTGCGGCGGCGGCGAGCGAGAAGGGGCGGGCGTAGCGAAGCTCGACGGCCGGCGACGGGGGGGGTTGAAGCGTGCAAGCGCGGCGGCCGGCGACGAGTTGGAGCTCGGGTTAGGGTTTGGGAACGGCGGCGCTGAGCACGGGCTCGGGTGGGGACGAGTGGAGGAGACAACTATGACAAGTGGGACCCATGAGTCGGTCATAGAACAAACTGTGCCGCTATAAGGAGCATCGGACGCGCCGATGAAATTGCATCGGATGCTCCGATGTCCATCCTAAGAGCTCCAGTTTTGCCAAAAACGCATCGAACACGTCCTTTGCCTTGGCATCGGACGCTGGTCGGCGTCCGATGGGGCATCGGACGCTCCGATGGAGACACATCGGACGCTGACAATCCACTGTTTCAGCCGGGGCTGCCTACAGTGCAGGCATCGGACACTGGGCCAGCGTCTGATGCTGCATTTTAGGCAGTTTCGAAGATCTCCCTTGCAGCTCCCTCTCCCTACCAAGTTCCAACTCAAGGAAGAGGCAAAAACACTAGTTGGAACCTAGTATGAGCATCCTCGCATAAACCCTCAATTTTATAAATATTTTGCCATAGGCTACATATTGTTTTTAGCGAATATAGGTAATAAATCCCGAGGAGACAACATGTGGCCACCAAAACCTGGGGTCTCAACCATTTGGAGCCTCAAATGCTCCCCCTAGCGGTGGACGAACACAGTGGTTGCTCAAAGCATAACCAAAAAGAAACGACAAAGCAACACACATGCATATGCAATGCAATACGGAATTTGAATCTAGGTTGCTTGTCAAGTTTGCTCATGGGTAAGCTTCTTCACATGCTTTTTAGGGCGGTTATCTTAACCACGTCTGACAAGCCTATGTGCATAACAAAAAGTAAACATGGCATATAATATAATACAATGCAATGCAAAGACAACCCCCTTTCACCTTTCGACAAAGTTAGTTAGATCAAGCACATTAAGCTCACTTCGCAATCTACAAAGGGTGTTCTCATCTAGGGGTTTTGTGAAGATATCCGCCAATTGATCTTCGGTTCTAACTACCTCTAAGGATATGTCTTTCTTTGAAACATGGTCTCTTGGAAAGTGATGGCGAATATCTATGTGCTTTGTGCGAGAGTGTTGAACCGGGTTGTTAGCAAGCTTAACTGTGCTCCCATTGGCACAAAACAAAGGTACCCTTTCTAGAACTACACCATAGTCTAAAACGGTTTGTTTCATGTAAAGGATTTGTGCACAACAAGCACCCGCGGCTATGTATTCCGCCTCGGTGGTAGACAAGGCCACACAATTTTGCTTTTTCGAACTCCATGAAACTAGTGATCTCCCAAGCAAATGGCACCCTCCGGATGTGCTCTTTCTATCTACTTTGCAACCCGCGTAATCCGAATCGGAATACCGAATGAGTTGGAAGTTAGCTCCTTTGGGATACCAAAGGCCAATGCTTGGGGTGTGCTTTAGGTACCTAAGGATTCTCTTCATAGCTATGTGATTTGACTCACTAGGATCGACTTGAAAACGAGCACACATGCACACACGAAACATGATGTCGGGCCTAGATGCGGTCAAATATAACAAGCTGCCAATCATAGAACGGTAGAGAGTTTGATCAACCGGGTTACCTCCCACATCTAGGTCGAGATGTCCATTTTTTTGGCATTGGAGTCTTGATAGGCTTGCAATCATCCATGTTGAAGCGCTTGAGGAGGTCTTTTGTGTACTTCTCTTGTGATATAAAAGTCCCCTCCTTCAATTGCTTGACTTGGAAGCCTAGAAAGAAAGTGAGCTCGCCAATCATGGACATTTCGAACTCCTTCGACATCAAGTTACCAATTCCTTGCAATAGGCTTCATTTGTTGACCCGAAGATGATATCATCAACGTAGACTTGACAAATGAAGATCTCTCCATCAAGCTTCTTGGCGAATAGTGTGGTGTCGACCTTCCCAATGATGAAGCCCTTCTCAATGAGGAAGTCCCGGAGGCGCTCGTACCATACTCTTGGGGCTTGCTTGAGCCCATATAGCGCCTTGGACAACCTATAAACATGATTAGGATATCTAGGGTCTTCAAACCCGGGAGGTTGATCAACATAGACTAGCAATGGATACAAACCAAACCCTAGAAAATTTCTTCCACCTGCAGCGATGACGAACCATGATCAGAAGAGAGGGAACTCCGAGAACTCCAAGTGACGTACCCAAGCAGCAGCAGCTTGATCATGTACTCCACACAGATCCACAAGAATTCAGAACATAATCTTCAAAACGAAGAACCTGACGAACGCATCGTCTAGGGTTTCACGAGCGACGGCTCGGCAAGAAAATAATCCCATAAAATAAAATCCAATCTAGTCTAATTACAAAGTTGGTCCATCCTAAATAAAAGGCACGTAGGCCTAGACCACCAGACCAGACCCTGTATTCAACATCCGATTCAACCAACACTGGCGCTTGCAGGCACCACAATGTGTTCGGACTGGACTCTCTACGGAATCAAAGATTTGCTGAATAAATAAAGTCACGAGCGTCCATAGGTAACTCACGCCTGGATAGAATAATAAAATAATCCGGCAAGGAAGCAATAACACCATTAGCATTATGAGCCTCCGCACCATCAACTTGCATCCAACGTCTTCGTCTCCTCTTACTCGATCCCAATACTAGCTCATGTGATGTCGACCTCAATGCAACCAATATAAATATAGTTTCTTGGCTTCATATTTTCCACTCTCAATTACAGTAGTAAATGTTGCAAGCACTCCTGCCCAACCTCCGCAGCAGAGCAGGGATTCGGAGTGAGGGTATACAACTGTCGGACGTTTGTAAAGAGATTTACGAAGGTGTACGCAAGCGAAGGTGCAGGAAATAAGTTGATTGTGGAATTTTCCTATTGCCAAAAAAATCATCCCTTTACACTGTTCATCCCTTGGTATTTATAGGGAATACCAAGGGACACCGATCAAATTACAAAAGGGTACAGAAAATATTCCCCGGCACCGTACAGGGAAAAGGGCAAAGTTGTACAAACACAACTGGAGTGCAAAACCTTGCTCGCCTTCCTCCTGCCCGCCGCCATCTAGCCCTGCTCACCTTCGTAGGAGAGGCGGGGTCAGACCCCCGGCTCCGCCGGTTGCGAGGTCAGACCCAGACCGTGATCATGATGCTCGAGGGCTGCCTTCTGTGTTCCTTGTGCGCCTTTGCCTGCAAGACATGCAATGAACCCCGAGGGTCGAACTTGTATCCGAAGGTTAGAAAAACCGGTCCGAAGGGTCCGGAAAACGGAGAGAAGAGAGTTCGAGAGAGGGTGTGGGTCGCGCGAAGGTCATTCTTCGAGCCAGCCTGCGCGGCGCCATTGCCGATGGTCCCTTCCCCCAACAGTAGCCCCTCGTTGCCTTGGTCCTAAAGAACAGTATTTGGGCCCAAGCAACGCTCTTTGATGTAGCAAGACCCTTGGCAGCGACGCCCGCGGCTGGCTTGGGCCGGGCCGTTATGTTTCTGTTTGTACTGTTGAGGTCCGTCTCGTTTTTTGCGCCATGGATTTTGGTTGTCGTGCCGGTTTTGTTGGGTGGGGTGACTCGTCTCCGCGCCCCTATAAATACGTCGGGTTGGTGGGGGATTCGAACTTGTGCCATCCTTTTGCTCTAGCCATCCTGTTGCTGCTTTTTGCTTGTTGCGAGGGTTTGTTTTTCTCCAGTTTCGAAGGTTGTGCGTATTGTGTTCTGCGAGGGTTTTAGATTGAGAGATGGCGAGGTCCAAACAAACCGCCCGTGTTGCCTCCCCTCCTGCTGCGGATGAAGGATTGAGAGATGGCAACTTATGTCAAGTGGGGCTGGATCGAGGATGGGAATGTGAGGACCAGCGCTGGGGAGACTGTGCCAAAGCCTGATGCTGACGAGGTTGTTGTTTTTGAGTTTTTCGTGGCTGGTCTGCGATTTCCTGTTGATTCCTTTGTGACTTTGGTTTTGCAAAGGTTCAATCTACGTTTCCATCAGCTCACACCTTTGTGCTTCACGATGATGTCAGTTTATGTCTGGGCGTGCCGGTCTCAGGGTGTTGTTCCTCAAGTCAAAGGTTTTGTTCGAACCCACCGTGTGCACATGCAGCCTCGCAAGATTTCGGATCGCGAAGGTAACACCAGTCTCGGTCAGTTTGCGGTGTACACCTTTTGCCATCGCGCCGGATCGGAGTTGCCAGTGCAGGCCCAGAAGAAAAAATGGATCAGTGGGTGGCAAGAGTTTTGGTTCTACTACAAACTTGGTGGTAACGCCGAGCTTTCTGGCGAGCTCCCGCTACTAGGTGATGTGAGTGCGGAGGCCAAGATGAGTATCAAGGCGCATGTCGCTGTTGATTGTCTGAGGGTTGTTGCGCGATCTCAGTGTGCTCGTGACTTGGTCGAGGAGTACCGCTGCGCGAAGGTTTGGCCCCTGAGTCGGAGACAAGTATGGTTTGCAGTCGAGGATGACCCCAAGTACGAGTGTAAGGGTTTAAAGAAACCTAAGCTGGGGTTGAATAGAGTTTGGGAGAACGTTCTTAGGAAGTTTCCCAGGCGTGTAGATGGAGTCGAAGCTATCTACAAGCGTGTTCAGCAGAGGGCAGAGGACCTTGTTGGGAAGCTGTCCACATTGGAGGTTAAGGCTATCCACAGCTCGGTTGGTAGCGGACGTCGCGTTAACAGGTTTTTCGACATTCTTGGGATTCAGTATGAGGACTGGCACGCACCTTCGAGCGATGATGCGCCGAAGAAGAGGAAACATGCTACAACTGAGGAGAAAGGTGTTGCATTGCGGCCGAAAAGGGGTCGTGGTCGAAGCCGTTGCGGCGCCGGTGGCCGATGGAAAACTCTTGCGATGAAGGTCGCCGTTGTTTCGGGCACTACTGGTACTTCGTCCTCCTCTGCCGTTGTTTCGTTAGGGAGTGGCCGAGGTTTTGCGAAGGTTGGAGGGTGGGTACCTCACGTCAGGGGAATTGGCGCCCTGATTCAAGTTTCGGATGACGAGGATGTCTCCGATCGAGAGGAAAAAGAGGAGGAGAAAGAAGTTGAAAAAGAGGCGGACACAGAAGATGAATCATTTGGCGAGGATAGCGGCACCTCGAGTAGCGAAGATGACTCTGATGATGATGTCTCCATCGAGGATGATCGTGGGAAAGGGATTGCCTCGTCTAGAGCTGGTGATGCGGCTACTCGAAGTATCGATGATATTATTCAGGACTTCGAGCTAGAGAGTCCTCCAAGAGGGTCAATTCCCGAGTTTGTTGGGTCGCATGTTTGGGTCGACGGGTTCGAGTTTACTGGTGATCTTGAATCTGAATGGACCCCTGGGAAGAGGCCATACGGCGAGGCTAGCCGATCGAACCTTCCTTACTTTGCTAAGAACATTGGAGTCTGTGATCCAGCGACCGAGCTTTTCACGAGTCCGGGCCTTCGAGAGTGCCACTTGCAGTGTGCTCCGGAGGAAAGGCGTTTTCTGGGTCAAGTGTTCAATCGCATTTGTGTGCTAGAAGCGGAGCTTCATTTAGCCAACAAGCCCTTGGACAATCTTCATCATGACATCGATGTCAAGGTGGCTGAGTTGATGCTCCTGAACCGCTCGTCGCGCCGAAGGGCGGGTTATAATCTGAACTATTTGAATGACCGGTTGGTTGAGGTCGAGAAAGATAACAAGGACCTTCGCCGAAGCTTAGATAATAAGGAGATTGAGCTTAAAGCTGCTTTAGAAAAAGTTAAGAAAACCCGGGAGGAGGCACAGAAGGCTGTGAATAGTAATGCTGAACTCCTGGCTGCTTGCCAACAGAAAGACAAGGATTTGATAGTTGCGAATAGTCGCATACAAGAGCTGTCCTCTGAGTTGGCCTCTCATTCCGAGGCTTGGCAGAAAAGCATGGGAGAGTTTAAAAATAAAATTGACACCTGCTTGATTGAGGCCAGCGGCTCTGCTGGGGAGTCGTTACCTGCCGTTGATGTTGTGGCATTCGAAGCTTGTCTTAAAAATGAGCTAGATGTTTTTAGTTCTTTGGTTGATAACGCAGCCGACTTCGGATGTTACGCCGGAGCCTTAGCCATGGCCGGGACCCTTCGCCAAGCTGACTGTGAGCACCTTCGGAAAATCAGGAAGCGGAACCATGTCTTCCCAACTATTGACGAGGTTCGTCAAATGAAGATTGATGATGCGGAGGTTCGAAAATGCGCGATGCGCTTGCTCCGGCGGTTTTGGATCATCGGAGGTGGACGCGCGCTCGCTTTTGAAGAGGCGGCCGAAGCTACACGTCAGGTATCCACTATATGAGATGTTCGTTTCTTGTTTCTATTCTTGGATGAGCATGTTGGTATTTAATTCTGTGGACTTTTTTGCAGGCTCAAAGAGATGCGTTGCCTTCGCCGATTGCGACTGAAGACGTTGCGGGATGCTCCAAGTCTGCCCCAGCGCCCAGTTCTTCGGAGGTTCCACCAGCGGAGGCGGTACCATCGTCTGAGGATGCTCCGATGACTGGAGAGGCTAACGTGGAGGGGGCGGCGGCGGTTGAAGCGCATGCCGAGAGTTTGGATGCTGCCACCGGCGAGGGTTTGGGAGCTGGGACCGGCGAGGCTGGGGCGGATGAGCGGGTTGAAGCCGAGCAGGTGTGAAAACTTAGGATTGTTCGGATGAGAGGGTTATTTTGTAATATGTGTGGTGGTTGGAATGTCTTGATGACACTGAGATACTTTTTAATTCTGTGAAAATACAGGTTCCTGATGGAACCGTGCTAGAAGTATTTGATGTGACGCCACTGACGCTAAATTATCAAGATACTTTTATAACTGGTGAATCGTGGGCTTGGGCTAGGCTTAAACACCCTTCGCTGTCTTTTGAACGCTTTTGGTGGTCAAAGGTGTGAAGGTACGATTTGAAGAACAGCAGATCGAGTCATTTTTGGCGCGAGGCAGATTATACTGATCGACAGGCCACACGGTATTTGTTTGGTTCTTCTTCGTCCTCGCAAGATGTTATTGATGATGATATCGATGAGAATACAGCTCTCGATTACTTGTTTGGGCGAAGCAAACTAGATCTAGGTTCGGATGGATCACTTGTGGTTCCAGAGGAGGAACCTTCGGAAGTTAGTGATGTTGATCGTAGATATATGTATAGGGCGAGGGTTTTGCCCGGTGAGCTGCCGATTGTTCCTGCGGCTCCTTTGTTGTGGGGACCAATAGTTTTCGCGGAAACAGGGTTTGAGGAGGGTAGCGAGGCTTTTAATGATTTGATGTTAATTGAGAAGGGTGATGGTTCGTTGCAATTTTGTAACCTTTATTGATTGTGTGACGTTGTGAAGTTGTTTTGTATATGAACAGGAAAATTGTTATGTTTGTTTTGTGTAAATACGGTTCACTTTTGTAATTTTTGTATGATGTTCAGTAAAAAGGCGACGCCCCCTTTCCTGTTTAGCGAGGCTCGCTTTTCGTTGAAGAGAGGTGTTTTGAAAAAAACAGCGACGCCCCCTTTTCTTTTTTGCGAGGCTCGCTTTTCGTTCAAGAGAGGTGTTTTGAAAAAAACAGCGACACCCCCTTTTCTTTTTAGCGAGGCTCGCTTTTCGTTGAAGAGAGGTGTTTTGAGAAAAATAGCGATGCCCCCTTTTCTTTTTAGCGAGGCTCAATTTTCGTTGAAGAGAGGTGTTTTGAGAAAAACAGCGACGCCCCCTTTTCTTTTTAGCGGGGCTCGCTTTTTGTTGAAGAGAGGTGTTTTAAGAAAAACAGCGACGCCCCCTTTTCTTTTTAGCGAGGCTCGCTTTTCGCAGTGAAAGGTGGAGGTAGAGTTTGTCTTGTGCGTTCGACTTTTTTGGGTTTCGCGCCTCCCCTTGTCTTAGGTGGAGGTGAATTTTGCGTTGCGAGCCCCTGGCGTGTTTTGCGAGGGTGCTCGCCGTTTTTGTACTTAGCGCCTCCCCTTGTCTTAGGTGGAGGTGAAGTTTGTTTTGCGAGCTCCTGGCGTGTTTTGCGAGGGTGCTCGACTTTTTGTACTTCGCACCTCCCCTTGTCTTAGGTGGAGGTGAAGTTTGCTTTGCGAGCCCCTGACGTGGTTTGCGAGGGTGCTCGACTTTTTGTACTTCGCGCCTCCCCTTGTCTTAGGTGGAGGTGAAGTTTGCTTTGTGAGCCCCTGGCGTGCTTTGCGAGGGTGCTCGACTTTTTGTACTTTGCGCCTCCCCTTGTCTTAGGTGGAGGTGAAGTTTGTTTTGCGAGCCCCTGGCGTGCTTTGCGAGGGTGCTCGACTTTTTGTACTTTGCGCCTCCCCTTGTCTTAGGTGGAGGTGAAGTTTGCTTTGCGAGCCCCTGGCGTGCTTTGCGAGGGTGCTTGACTTTTTGTACTTCGCGCCTCCCCTTGTCTTAGGTGGAGGTGAAGTTTGCTTTGCGAGCCCCTGGCGTGCTTTGCGAGGGTGCATGGATCTCATGAGGCTGGAAATAATGTTTTAGCTTTCTTGCCGCCATGACCACTGCGTACGCTATCTTCTCGAGCTCTGAGTAGTTTTGTTTGGGACCCTCGAGTGTTTCTGATACATAGTAGATTGGGGCTTGCCTGGTTCTGTTGTTCTTGTGTAACTCTTTTATTAGGACTGTGCTTGCTGCGTGAGGCGAGGCTGCGACATACAGCAGTAGCAGGTCCCCTTTGCTTGGGCTGGTTAAGACAGTCAAGTTGGTGAGATATTTTTTCAAATCCTCGAAAGCTTTCTGCTGCCGAGGTCCCCAATTGAATGGTGTTGTGCTTCTCAATGTTTCAAAGAAAGGTAACCCTCGCTCAGCGGACCTGGAGATGAACCTGCTGAGTGCTGCTAAGCGGCCTGTCAAACGCTGAGCTGCTTTTTTGGTTGTTGGTGGTTCCATATTGATGATGGCATCAATTTTTTCGGGGTTGGCTTCAATTCCCCTTGTGGAGACGATGCAGCCTAGCAGTTTTCCTTCGCTTACCCTGAAAACACATTTTTCGGGGTTTAATTTAAGTCCGGCGGTCCGAAGGTTGTTGAACACTCTTGCCAAGTCTGATATGTGATTTTCTTTTAGCTCGCTTTGGACAATCAAATCATCGACGTAGGCAGAGATGACGTATTCATTTTTGAAGACTTCAGATGTCATGCGAGCGAAGGTTGATCCTGCGTTTCTGAGGCCTTCTGCCATTCTTCGAAAGCAAAAGGTGCCCGAAGGTGTAATGAAGCTTGTTTTTTCCTCATCTTCTTCATTCATCCAGATCTGGTGGTACCCTGAGAAACAGTCGAGGAGAGAAAGCATTTGGCAACCAGCTGCTCTGTCGACCAAGGTGCTTATGTTAGGCAGGGGAAAGTCATCCTTCGGACAGGCTTTGTTCAAGCATGTGAAATCTACACACATTCTCCATTTCTTGTTCTTCTTCTGAACTAGGACCACGTTTGAGAGCCATGTTGGATATTTGACCGGGCGGATGACGCCTACGTCCAAAAGTCTTTTTACCTCTGCCTTCGCTGCCTCTTTCCTTTCTTCTGACATTTTGTGAAGCTTTTGCTTAACTGTGCGATAGCCTGGTTTGATGTTTAGGGTGTGCTCTATCAAAGTTTTGTTTACCCCTTTTAGGTCCTCTGCAGACCAGGCGAAAGTGTCAGAGTTTTCCTTGAGGAAAAAGACGAGGTCGTTTTCTGATTGGGGGTCTAGGTTGGCTGAGATAAACACTTTTCTTTCGGTGTTGCTCTCAAAGAGTTCGACTTGTTTAGTCTCTTCTTTAGGTGATGCTTTTACTCTGTCGATGCATACTTTACCTTCGTCGCTGAGGTTTGTAGCTCGAGGCTTTGACAAATTGTGGACATTGCGTTGCCCCGGTGCTATTCTTGCTTCAGCTGCTCTTGCAATGTTTTAATCTCCGTATACTGCAACGACCCCCTTCGGAGCGGGAAGCTTCATGCAGAGGTATGCAGGGTGGATTACAGCATTGAATGCATTGGTGACGCCTCGGCCGAATATTGCATTGTAAGGATAGAACATGTCAACCATGTCGAAGGTTATGCGTTCGGTTCTGCAGTTCACCTGGTCTCCGAAGGTTGCGGGCAGAGATAATTTTCCGACAGCTCTTACTTGTTGACCACCGAAACCGTATAGCGGGTTGTCGGCAGGTTGCAAGTGGTTTCGGTCAAGTTTCATGCTGTCGAAGGTTGTGGCGAACAGGATGTCTGCGGAGCTTCCTGTATCAACGAGAATTTTGGTGACTATCCACCCTGCTAGATTAGTCTCGATCACCATTGCATCAGTGTGAGGGTAATCCCTTAACCGCATGTCACTAGAATCGAAGGTTATTGGGATGTGAGACCATCGACCGAACTTGTGCGGCCCTTCGATGGCTACATGGTGTACTCTTCTAGCGTGTTCTTTCCTTTGCCTCTTGTTGCCGTGATCTTCGTTTGAGCCTCCAGTGATGGCTAGAATCACACCGAAGGTTGATGTTGGGTTGTTGATGGTTGTCTCATTCTGGGCTTTGGATTTGACAGGTTGGGGTGCTGGCAATGCTGGTATTGGTGGTGGTGGTGGTAGGGTATTGTTTACTTGTTGGTTGGTTTGGGTTTGGGTTAGAGGGGTTGTTGGGAATTTGACGGTATATGGTGCATTTTGTCGTTGTGGGATGGCGGTTGGCTGATAAGAGGCTTGGCTGTAGTGTGGGTGATGTGCGTAGAAGGGTTGCTGCGAAGGTAGGCCGTGGTTTACGGGGGTGTAATGGTATGGAGGATTGGGTTGGTTGAAGCTCGGTTTCCTAGTGTGATTGATGGTTCGGTTGTCTGCCGAAACGGCTCTTTTGGACTCCTGGTACACTTTCCCCTTAGCGAAACACTCGCATTGCTTGGTGGTGTGCCCTTTCCCTGGACCACAAAAATGGCAGTACATTTTCGCGGGATCTTTCTGTTGGTTTCTTTGGTTCGACGGTGGTGGAAATCCTTGTGGATTTTGGTTGCCAGAAGGTCGAGCACCCTTTCTTTGGTCCTCGAAGGGGCCTGCCTTGTTGATTGCGCTAATGTTTCTTTGTTCTTGGTGAGGGTTTTTTTTTCTCGCTTGAGGTCTCGGTTGTGGCTTCTGTTGTGATCTTCGGGCGTCGGACTTTGCCCTGAGGTCCATGTCTGCTCTACAGTATCTCTCTATTGTCTCATGGAGTTCTTCGATAGTGTTTGCTGGTTTCCTGACAAACTTTGAAGAACACGGGCCTGGACGCAGGCCACTGACTGCAGCGAGGATTATGGCTTCGTCGGATATTCTCGGAGTTCTTGCTCTGATTTGGATGAACCTTCGCCAGTAATCTTGCAGTGGTTCGCGCTCTTCTTGTTTCCAGTTGAACAACTCGATGGGGTTTGATGGGGCTGCTGTGATACCCTTGAAGTTTGTACAGAGCCTATCTCGGAGGTTGGCCCAGGAGTCCACAGTTCCGGGGCGAAGGTTGCTGTACCAAGTTTGCGCAATGTCACGAAGGATGATTACGAAGGATTTTGCCATTGTTGATTCATCTCCCCCTGCTGTGGCGACTGCCGCTTCATAACTCATTATGATTTGGCGAGGGTCAGTAAGACCGTCGTAACGGGGTAGATTTTGTGTATTGTAGCATGGTGGCCAAGGTTGAGTTTGTAGTATCTGGGAGAGGGGTGATTTTAGGTCATATGGCATTTGATGTTGTTGGGCTCTCCGTTGGTTGCGAAGGTTTGGCTCCCTTTCCTCTGGGTAGAGTTGGCGAAAGTTTGGTTGTCTCATAGGGTATGTGTTATCTGGGTGATTTGGTGGTGGTGGGGGTGGTGGATGGTGGCGGAGGATGGCCTGATCCTGCTCTTCATTCCCCTCCTGCAGTGGTGGCATTTCCCTATCGTTCCAACCCTCGGCTTCAGCCTCGGCTGCTGCGAGGGACTCCTCCATCCGGCGGAGCTGTTCCCTTGCCTCGTCCGCCTTTTACTTCAGGGCGAGCAGCTTGTTGTGCCTCTCAAGCTGGTTTAGGCGCCTTTTCTT
>CM019830.1:87133998-87159066 GCA_009763385.1 Coix lacryma-jobi var. lacryma-jobi
GTGAAGAGAGTGAAAACCATCCAGAGGGTAGCCAAAGATCCCTAAACAAGCCAGCGACGGGCCAGAAGGATTCCTATAATAAGCCTCGCCATGGCGCCAATCTCACTGGATTTAGCTTCTAAGAGAGCTCATTCGCATTCGTGAGGGTCTCATAGTTTGGTTGATCGATGATCGCCTATACTTTGGATCCCACACACGATCGATCAAGGAGTAGAGCAAAAGCTTCAGCTCTCTCATGATCATCGAAAGGCACAGCTCATTTGTTTAGGCCACTCATCCTGTTTGACAATTCACCTGAAAATCGATGGAAATATAACTTTCTATGTCTCTCGCCAGCATATGTTCGAAAGTTCTTTTCTGTCACAGAGGACCAGCTTGAGTCTTTGGGGGATGACGAGTTGGCTTTGCTCGCCAACCGGTTCTCGCGGTTTCACAACAACCGCATGAACCGTCGCCGCGGAGGAGGACGCTCAGGATGCTTTGAGTGCGGCGACCCCGACCACTTCATCGCCAACTGTCTGAAGAAGAACAAGCAATGTGGGAAGGGCGATCATGGGCACAAGTACGACTCTGGCAAGCGCAAGGAGAAGTATGTCCCCGCAAGGCACAAGCGGAGGGGCGGATTCAACAAGGAGTACATCAAGAAGAAGTACTTGAAGAAGGCCCACGCTGAGCAGCGTGCGTTCTTTGCCCCGCTCGGCGACGTCGACGGCTCGGATGACGACTCCGCTTGCTCAGGCGACGACATGTCCGAGAAGAAGAAGAGGATCGAGGACAAGCTGAACGGCCTCTGCTTCTTCGCCGACGACGACGGCTTCTGCACCATGGCCCTCGGCAAGGAGGTCGACGGCGAGCTGGTGGACACCCCTCGGAACGACGATGACGATGATGACACCTCCCAGGTATCTCTGGCCCACGATAAGCTTTCTGCTGAGGTCGAGAAGCTTACTGCTGCCTTGCTTAGTTAGGATAAGCTGCTTAGGCGTGCTGCTAGAGAGCGCAAAGAGTTTAGGCAGAAGTGGGAGGACACGGTGAAGGAGCTTGAGTTTGCTAAATCCACCATGGTCGTTTCTGAGGAGGGTGAGTGCCAGATATGCACCAAGCACATGACTGACCTTCTCACTTTGAGAGGTAAGTATGCTGCTTTGGTAGGAGAGGTGGATGAGCTGAAGGCTAGACCCTCGCTTTTGGGTGCGTGCAAGTCCTGTGCGGGCTTGCAATCTGAGTTGGCAGAGAAGAATGCCAAGATTGTGTCTCTTGAAGAGGCCAACTCAGGTAGCGCTTGTGTGACTAGGTGTGCTTTGTGCGAGGGTTTGGAGACGGAGATTGCGAACGTGAAGCATGACAAGATGCAAACCGAGGAGGAAAACACATACCCTCGGACCATCTTGTCATGGGTGTCTTGCAATGAGCCGCAGCTTGGGATGATGATCGCTCAGTTTAAGCGAGTTGTTGGAGGTCCTGGTGTTGGTTTTGCTCCGGGTGTTGATATCTCTTCTTTTGGGAAGATTGGGGAATCGAGTGGTCTGAACCCATGTGAGAAGACCAACTCCACCACTACTCCCAAGCTTACCAAGCTTCCACCCAAAGAGCCTCCTAAGCCTAACACCAAGGATGGAGTGTTTGAGGAACCTCCGAGAGCTCCACCCAAGAACCAAATGTGGCATCCCAAACCCAACCACCTGAAAAACAAGCTTGATACGATGCCACCCATCTAGGAGGAGCTTATGCCACAGAAGGGCAAAGTGATCCACACCCACTACCGTGAGTACCAACAACCCCCTATGAGAGCGGTGAGGTACCACTGTGAGCACTGTGGGAGAGATGGTCACTTGAGTGAGTTCTGCTTTAGGCGCAAGAGAGAGGCGCGCCGTGCAAAGGAGATGAACAACACGGACATGTACCATCCTTTCCATGATGTACATGTGCCGAACATTCAGAGGCGTGCTGCTAGGCCTAGAGGTCCGAAACCTCAAGTTCCTAGGCCTAGGCCGCGAGGAGGTCGTGCCCGGCGGGAGCCTGCAGTTGTGGGCTATGGACCCCGTGGCGGTGGCTTTGTAGTTGAGCGTTTTCCCCCACCGTGTTTTGAGTATCGCGATGGACGCTCCTCCCTTACCGGACCACGTTTTCCTCAACGTGGTGATCGCTCTTCCCGTAGGCGTGCTAGGAATGGTTTTTCTGCTAACCGTTCTTTTGAGCAGTCGGCCCGACACTAGTATTCCCCTTACTTCACTAACCCCAGTGTTGGACCGTATGCTCACCCAATGTCTTTTTATTGATGTAGGTAAAACAATTGGAGAACGATTGGTTGGTAGATTCTGGTTGTTCGAGGCACATGACCGGAAATTCCAAGTGCTTCTCCAGTCTTAGTCCGGTCACTGGAAAGGAGTTTATCACCTTCGGCGACAATAGCAAAGGTAAGGTATTGTCTCGTGGGTCGGTGCGAGTTAATGAGCACTTTGTGTTGCGCGATGTTGCTCTTGTTTCTAACTTGCATTTTAACCTTCTCTCTGTTTCGCAACTCTTTGATGACGACTATAAGATTCATTTTAAGCCGAATCTTAGTCGTATTTTAGATCCTGAGGGTAATCTTGTTTGTGGGATTTCACCCTTTGGGAAAGTCTTTCGTGCGGATTTCTCGGAGTCATTTGGAGTTTCTCATTGTCTATTGGCTGGACCTTCCTCCTCTGATCTTTGGAAGTGGCATAGGAGACTAGGACATTTGAGCTTCGACTTGCTTGCAAGACTTAGTTCACTTGGCCTAATCCGAGGATTGCCCAAGTTATCCATGGAGAAGGATCTTGTTTGCCATTCTTGTAGACATGGGAAGATGGTTGCCGCTCCCCACCATCCAGTGACTCAGGTCATGACTAAGCACCCTAGAGAGCTTTTGCATATGGACCTTGTTGGTCCGGCTCAGGTGAGCTCAGTTGGGGGGAAGTGGTATGTGCTTGTTGTTGTTGATGACTTTTCTAGATATTCGTGGGTTTTCTTTTTAGCTGAGAAAACTGAGACTTTCTCATTTGCTCACAATCTGATTTTGCGTCTTCAGAATGAGTTTCCTTTGAACTCAATGCGAGCTATTAGGAGTGATAATGGTTCCGAATTCAAAAATTTGGATTTTGAGAAGTTTTGTAACTCTTTGGGTTTAGAGCATCAGTTTTCTTCTCCCTACACACCGCCCAGAATGGTGTCATGGAAAGGAAGAATCGGACCCTTGTAGAGATGCCCAGGATGATGCTCGATGAGCATAGGACTCCTAGGCGATATTGGGCCGAAGCCATGAGCACTGCTTGCTACATTTCCAATCGCATTTTTCTCGGAGCTTTCTTGAAAAAGACTTCTTATGAGTTGCGTTTTGGAAAACTGCCCAAAGTGAATTATTTTAGAGTTTTCGGTTGTCATTGTTTTATACTCAAAAAGGGCAACTTGGACAAATTTGAGTCTCGTTCTTCTGACGGTGTGTTTTTGGGTTATGGCACTCATACTCGTTCTTATCGTGTACTTAACCTTGACACTAACCGAGTCATGGAGACATCCGATGTCACCTTCGACGAGACCATGGTTTGTCCTTCTTCTCGTTTTGAGCGTGCAGGTGATCATGAGGTTGGCGAGCCTCTTTTTGATGATGAAGAAGAAGGTGCTGAAGGGATGGATGACCCAGCACCTCCTCCACCTGCTGTGCCGCAAAGAGAGGCTTCCACTACGACTCACGGCCCTGACCCCTCTTCTTCGACTTGGGGGCCGTGGGATCCGCCACCTCGAGCGGTACCTTTTGTACCCGAGGAGGCACCAGCTGCTGTTGAGGGGGAGGCCACTTCAGCTCGGGAGGCGCCACGCCACATTCAGCGCCAACACCCGCCTCAATAGATGATCGGCAGCATCGGCGAACGTGTTACTCGGTCAAGGTCACAACATATCTCTCACTTTGCTCATTCTGCATTTGTTGCTGATTTTGAACCCTGAGATGTTGGACATGCTTTGACGGATCCATATTGGGTCAATGCAATGCATGAGGAGTTAGAAAATTTTGAAAGAAATCGGGTTTGGGTTCTAGTTTCTCCTCCCTCTGAGTGTCACCCAATTGGGACAAAATGGGTTTTCAAAAACAAACAAGGAGAGGATGGCCATGTAGTGAGAAACAAGGCCAGACTTGTAGCCCAGGGGTATAGTCAGAAGGACGGGATAGACTATGAGGAGACGTTTGCTCCTATAGCTCGTTTGGAGGCTATTAGGATACTCTTGGCGTTTGCTGCATCCAAAGGTTTCACACTTTTTCAAATGGATGTCAAGAGTGCCTTCTTAAATGGCTACATAGAAGAGGAAGTGTATGTTAGACAACCCCCCGGTTTCGAAAATCCCAAGTTTCCAAACCATGTTTTTAAACATCACAAAGCTTTGTATGGTTTGAAACAAGCCCCTAGAGCCTGGTATGATAGGTTGAAAACCTTTTTGCTTGCTAAGGGTTTCAAAATGGGATGTGTAGATAAGATGCTTTTTCTCCTCAAGCAAGGCACTGATACACTCTTGGTCCAAATTTACGTGGATGATATCATTTTCGGTGGTTCTTCTCACGCTTTGGTTGCCAAGTTTGTAGACACTATGAGCAGGGAATTTTAGATGAGCATGATGGGCGAGTTGACGTTTTTCCTTGGATTGCAAATCAAGTAATCTCGAGAGGGAACTTTTGTCCACCAGGGTAAGTATACCAAGGATATCCTGAAGAAATTCGATATGGGTGAGGCCAAGCCTCTTCCAACACCCATGTCGACCACGACGGCCCTGGATGCGGACAAGGAAGGAGAAGTAGTGGACCATAAGGAGTACCGAAGCAAGATCGGGTCGCCGCTCTACCTGACAGCGACACGCCCGGACATCCAGTTCGTGGTGTGTCTGTGTGCGCGCTTTCAGGCGTCGCCGCGCACTTCTCACCGTCAGGCGGTCAAGCGCATTTTCAGGTACCTTCGTTTCACACCTGAGTTCGGGATTTGGTATTCAGCTTCCTCCACCCTCTCCCTTTGCGGTTATTCCGATGCCGATTTTGCTGGTTGCCGAGTTGAGCGCAAGTCCACTTCTGGGACTTGCCAGTTTATTGGTTCTTCTCTTGTATCTTGGTCTTCGCGCAAGCAGTCTAGTGTCGCTCAGTCTACCACGAAGGCTGAGTATGTTGCTGCGACTAGCTGCTGTTCCGAGTTGCTTTGGATGATGGTCACTTTGCGTGATTTTGGTCTGAGCTTTTCTCGCGTTCCTTTGCTTTGTGACAGCACGAGTGCTATTAGCGTTGCTAAGAACCCCGTGCTGCACTCTAAGACCAAACACATTGATGTGCGCTTTCATTTTCTGTGAGACCACCATGAGAAGGGTCATATCGACCTTCGCCATGTCGATACTCATCATCAGTTGGATGATATTTTCACCAAGCCTTTAGATGAATCAACCTTTAATCGGTTGAGGGGTGAGCTTGGTGTGTGTTTCCCCTTTTAGATGGGGGAAACATTTTGGTACTTGTATCATAGACTGACTATTTTCTCGTTTGTTTTGTTTTCCTTCGGTTTAGTCTTTTGCATTTTAGCATACGGTATTACTTTCTGAGCTTCATGTATATATTCTTTAGAATGTGATTATGCTCTGTTTAGTATGCTCCGATGCTTTATGTTGATGCATGTAGCTTATGCTCTTTCTGATCACTAATACATGTTGTGAGCTGAGCTATTTTTTGAATGGTGAAAATGCTTAATAAACCATAAATCTGAAAATGTTCACCATTGAGATATGCAACTAGCATGTGTAGAATGTGTAGAAATCACTTGTGCTCTTCATATATGCTAGGTTGCTATGTCTCTAGTTCTGAGTCATTCACTGGCTTGGTATGTTCATATTCTGTTTAAAATTTGAACCAAGTGCTAAGTGAATTGAAAAGATCGAGATGGGATTGCTTGTCAACACATCACGGTATCGAGATTGTTTCTCATTGCACTTTTGAGTTAAACTTGAGCCGTGTAGTGTATGACTGAAACCGACGCTTTAAGCTTCTGATTGCTTTTGCATAGGCTTAGCTCGGTTGAAAAGTTAGGCAATGACAAGCTTTTCAACCTCTCGCAATCACAAGCTGATATTTGAACATGTGAAATTTCACCGCTGCAACTCCGATTAAAATTTGAATTCACAAGTGTATGTTTCATTCTATAGCATGATGATTGAACCTTGCTAGGGGTAGTTCACCTTGTATACATGCTTAGCACTTGCCTGAGTTCCTGTCTATACATGTAGTGCTATTTTGATGGTGAATACCTTTTTGGCTAAAAACTGCTCACTTTGCTCACTTGTTCACATTTCGTATTTGGTGATCAGTTTGAGCCTTTGCTAGCTTGCTATGGATGTAGTTGAGTCATCGGATTCGGACTTTGTAGAGCATCTTTGCATTCTCTTGACTATATTCCTGAAGCTGCTAACTTGCATTTTGACTCATATGCATATTGAAAGGGGGAAGAAATTTGCTTGTTGGCACTTTTAGTGGTGCATTCTCAAAGGGGGAGAACTTTTACTTGATAAGTGCATTTTGAACTAAGGGGGAGAGTTTACAAATCATATGCTTCTTGTGTGTTCAACTAAGGGGGAGTTTCACTAAAGGGGAATTTTCAAATCTTGTGCTTTCCAAGTGGAACTAAAGGGGGTCTCCTGGTTTTGTGAACTATTCGAGGGGGAGTTTGCTGCTTCCTGCTGGCCGTAAGGTTTTGGTATCGAGCTTTCTCTGCTAGTCTTGTTGAGCCTCTGTGCCTCTGTCTTGAGGGACTAGCATTTGCCTTGACTTCTCAATTGGTATTTGCTAGCGGTGTTGAGCCTGTTCTACCTCTTCTTGAGGGCTAGTTTTGCTTTGCTTGGTTGCGTCGAGCCGTTGCCCATGTCTTTGGGGACCAAGTTCTCTTGCTCTTTCCACTTGACCTTCTTCGGCTTTGCTATGCTTTTGGGTCATTTGGTTGAGTTCTCTCTTCTCCTTCTTCCTTGTTTCTTCTACTTCATTATGATTTGTGTGTGTAGTTGACAATGCACTCATCAAGGGGGAGATTGCGGATACATGGGTGTATGCCGAGTCTCGAGTGATGAGTGATTGTAGACGGGTTTGATCGCATGTTCTTTGGATTGTGTTGTGCAGGTGTCGAGCACGGAGACAATTATCGAAGGCAAGGTGAAGGTCAAGTAGAGACGTGCCGTGCCGACGGACCGGGAGCGGTGAAGGGCGGACCTGAGGCTTGGACTGAGGGACCGGTGGCCTGAGGATCAGCTGTGGTGGCTGGCAGCCTGGGACAGCGACGAGCGGAGACTTGCGGGACATGGTGTTGCTCGGGTCGAGGACCTGGGGACATGTGTCGGTGGACGGGGTGCAAGGGTGGTGCATCCCCTCTACAGCTTCGGTTTGGTGGTTGAGCCGTAGAAAAACCACCGAGTGGACGGTTTCCAGGTTTGGGCCTCAAAACCTAGGCGCTGATGGTTTCCGAGTTTGGGCCACAATACTCGGGCTGAGGACGGTTTCCAGGTTTGGGCCTCAAAACCTGGGTGCTGCGGGTTTGCTGAGTTTGGGCCACAAAACTCAGGCGTTGGTCGGCTGGTTTCCCGGTTTGGTCCTCAAAACCGGGGGTTGGCGTGAAAGCCTGGTTTCCCGGTTTCGGCCACAAAACTAGGGGTGCAGAGCGAGGGCGGCACGTGGTGGCAATCGGGAGGTTGCGTCGAAGCAACGCTATGAGTTGTGCGGGCGTGGCTGTCGGATCACCATCTACCTTGAGTTGGTCCAGAATAACCCTAGGGTTTAGCTGGTTCGCTCTGTAATTAGTGAGGGGTAGAGTAGGAATTAGAATTAGGATAAGTAGAGGGAGACACCCTCCTCCCATTCCATCTCAATCATTTGGCATTTTGCCTTCTTGGTTTCCGGCTCTCCCAACCCCCTGTTGTAGCGAACTGTGATCCACAGAGAAGAGAACAATACCTCTGTGTCTGTGAGATTTTGAGGAAGTGAGACTGTAATCTCACTGTTGTAGCGTGTGGTATCCACACGGTTACAAATTCGTGGTTGTGATTCACATTTTGTTTGTGTTCTTCGCGGATTGTTTTTCTCCACGTTTTTCCCGTCGATCGATCTCTGTGTTCGTTGCGTCTTTTTCAAATCCATTTGAACCAAGTTGTTCTAGATCGTGAGGCGTTTCTTTCCACCAAAGGAATTCGTCTCTAACCTCACGAGCTAGTAGATCGATCGATTTTTGTTTTGGGTCAAGTTTTTCTCCCTTCCCCCAAATTCCTTCGATTCATCGATTTAGAGATAGGTTAAAGCCATGATATCTTTGAGATAGCTCACTATCCTCCTTGTGACTCATCTCTCCAAGTTTGAACCCTATAGGTTTCGCTTTGAAAGAGTTTGAATCAAATCAGTGGATGAACAGGGGCTGTCGGGGTGACCGGACGCTGGGCACGGGTTGACCGGACGCTATCCCAGTGCGTCCGGTCGTTGAATGCTCAGCGTGGTGTCTTCGTAAATTGACCGGACGCTCCTGGTGCTCTGTGACCGGACTCGCCCTTGGTACTGTTCATCGTGCTTGTCTTAGACTGACCGGACTCTAAGGTAGTGACCGGACGCTCCAGGACAGTGAGTCCGGTCACAAACAGAGAGCTCCGAAATTTGATTTCGCTTGACCGGACGCTTCCGGTGGTGCCTGACCGGACACAGGCAGAGTCCGGTCAAAGCTGTTTCCGTGCTATTTCGTTCGCAGGTTGTTCTTTCATTGTCGGATTTGGTTTCCATATTTTGCGTTTGATTTCTAGGGTTGTATTGTGTCCCGATGTGCTTCTCGGAAGCATCCACCCTACATCTAGGGTCGTGAACACTTGCAAGCTCTAGGGTTTGCTTTTGGGATTGATTCTTGGGACAGTGGCGACAAGTTTCTGAAAGGAAAATTTGAAGCTCCCATTGACCCCCCCTCTGGTCGCTTTCTGGTAGTACTTTCGGTCCTTCACAAGTGCTCTAGTTCTAGTACAGGGCTAGTAGTAGTAATATATAGATTAAGTGTGGTACTTAGGCTATATATTGCCAATGAATACGGCTAGGCCCCCAGATAGTTGTGGTAGCAAGCAGGTGGTGACAGCCCTATGCGCCTTGAATTCCACCACGTAGTTGGTCTAGTTTAACAGTAGGGCTCGTTGCGTTAGCGTTCAACCTAAGTCGGTGGTGAAGGCTAGTACGCCCACAGTACACTAGTAAAGAACTTAAATCACTAGAAGTCTAATAGAACTAGGATCTACCCCAGTAGATAGTGCCCGTTCCCCTTCATCTATCCTACATATCCTTATCCCCCTAGTTTTCTCAAAATCACTTCGCGTTCCTCGTGGATTCGATACCCCGGAATACTCTGAGGTGAAAAGCTACAACTGACAGCCGTGCGCTAGCGGTTTCTTCTGCGTGCCACCCGAGGTGTCAACATGTCCTTGATGCTGCATGATTGCCACAACACCCGGAGTGAACCTCGTTAGGGATTTCTCTGCCTTCTTCTGGTGAGATGCATTTGAGGAGGACTCCGGATGAAGCACCGCGTCGATATAGCCTGTCTTCGACTAGAACATAGTTTTTGCTACGTCTGGTGACCTGCTCTGCGGCAGTTTTATCATTGGGTAGTTTATGCTCTTTGAAGTAGTCGATGAAAACTTGTGTCCAGTCGGGTGCTAGAGTTAGAATCTAAGTGGAGGGTGCGGGGTGGACCTCTTCCTTCTCTTGAATTGAAGGCTTAGATAGCTCATGTACGAAGGTGCCGCTGGGGACCATAGCTCTGTCGGGTCCCAATTTTGCTAGGATATATACTGCGACATTAAGATCCCGAGTAATATGAATGAGTTCCAGCCCTGAAAAGTGTTTTTCTAGCTTGCGGACTTCAACGCAATAGCTTGCGACATTAGCTTGTTGACTTGGCGAATTACCACGGAAGAGTCACCGTAGACTAGGAGTCGCTTGATGCCCAATGCGACTGCTAGCTTGAGTCCGTGTAGTAGTGCTTCATATTCTTCCTCAGTGTTGGTAGCGGGCCACAATATCTGCAGAACGTACTTGAGTTGCTCTCCAGCAGGTGATACAAGTAGTACTCCGGCTCCTGCTCCCCCGAGTTTTAAGGATCCGTCGAAGTACATCTTCCAATGCTCAGGAATAGCGTTGTTCTGGGCCTGCTGTATTTCTGTCCACTCAGCGACGAAATCGGCTAGTGCCTTTGACTTGATTGCTTTCCTTGGAGTGAACTTGATGTTAAGTGCCCCCAACTCGACTGCCCACTTTGAGATTCTTCCTGTAGCATCACGATTGTGGAGAATTTCTCCCAATGGGAAATCTGTAACAACTGTGATCTCATGAGCTTCAAAGTAGTGTCGCAGTTTTCTTGAAGATATGAGTAGAGCGTAGAGTAATTTCTGTACTTGCGGGTACCTGACCTTTGAGTCGGAGAGTACCTCGCTGATGTAGTATACTGGTCACTGTGTATGGTAGATGTGCTTGTCATCCTTGCGCTCCACCACAATTGTTGTGCTTACAACGTGTGTAGTAGCTGAAATATAAAGCATCATCGGTTCCCTGGGTTCTAGCGGTGTCAATATAGGTGAATTGGTAAGATATCCCTTGAGCTGTTCAAAGGCCCTGTCCGCTTCTTCCGTCCACTGAAATTTATCGCTAGCCTTGAGTAATTTGAAGAAAGGGAGTCCCTTTCCTCCTAGCCGTGAGATAAATCGGTTTAGCGCAGCCATGCACCAGGTGAGTTTCTGGACGACCCTGACTGAGGTAGGTGGTTTCATGTTGATGATAGCTGTGATCTGTTTTTGACTAGCCTCGATGCCCCGATGGCTAACAAGGAAGCCAAGTAACTGTCTTGAGGGTACTCTGAAAACACACTTTGTGGGATTGAGTCTCCATTGGTATGCGCGCAGCTGGTTGAAGGTTTCTTCCAGGTCTGATATGAGGGTAGTCGGGTCCTTTGTTTTTATGACCACATCATCAACATATGCTTCTGCGTTGCATCCAATTTGGTCACCTAAACAGTCTTGGATGGCACGCTAGTAAGTAGCCCCTGCGTTCTTCAACCCGAAGGACATAGTTTTATAACAGTATGCTCCGAAGGGAGTTATAAACGATGTCTTGGGTTGATCTTTAACTTTGAGGGCAATCTGATGGTACCCGGAATAGCAATCCAGAAAGGATAATAGAGCGGATCCTGCGGTGGCATCAACTCTTTGATCAATCTTAGGTAACCCGAAAGGATCCTTTGGACAGTGCTTGTTGAGGTCTGTGTAGTCGACACACATGCGCCACTCGGCAGAGTTCTTTTTCTTGACTTGTACTGGGTTAGCTAACCACTCGGGGTGAAGGATTTCTCTGATGAATCCGGCCGCGAGTAGTTTAGTTATTTCCTTCTTGATTGCCTCTTTCTTCTCTGGTGAGAATCGTCATAGTCGTTGCTTGATGGGTCTGGAGCCCTCTTTTAGTTCCAATTTATGCTCAGCCAAGCTCCTTGAACTCCTGGCATGTCAGCCGGTTTCCAAGCAAATATGTCTCTGTTTGCTCTGAGCAAATTGGTGAGCGTGAGTTCCTATTCTTCAGATAGGTGGGCACTGATAACCGCTGTCTTTGGGGGATCACCGGTTTCCAGGTCAATTGTTTTTCTAGAGATTTCTGCTGATGGTTGGATAGTACCCACCTTTTTAGTTGGGATTTCTACATCTCCAGGCTTGGTGTTATGTACCATCTGGGCAAGTTCTTGTACCTCTAGGGCGAGTTGAGCTTTTTCAGCGATTTGGACCACCTCCGTGTCACAGTCGAATGATCGCTTCAAGTCACCCCTGAAGGTTAGGATGCCTTTAGGACCTGGCATCTTCAGCAGTAGGTATGGGTAGTGAGGTACTGCCATGAACTTGGCGATGGCTGGTCGCCCAAATATGGCATGGTACGATGACTCGAAATCGGCTACCTCAGAGCTGAAGTACTCAGTCCGGTAATTGTTCTGAGTTCCAAAGGTGACACGTGTTGATGGTCCTTAAACACCGGTTTTACCATCAACATTTTACCCTAAAATTCACCAAAAAGGCATGAAATGTAGTCAAATAGGTTTCAAACTAACCAAATTCCACATGTCCATAGATTTTTATTTGAATGTAGGATTTGGACCAAATTTGGAGAATGGACCCACCAGGAGACGAGCCCACTCACCAGGACCCATTTGGGCCCGAGTGGGGTGGCGCCCGCCAACAGGAGGTGGCGCCCGCCACCCAATTGTGGCGCCCGCCACATGGAGAGGCCCAACTCTCCCCCTTTGCCACGTCACTGATCCGTGTGACCATCCCAAGGCCAAACCTTGGCCCTTGGTCACTAGGTCAGTGGCATCGGACAGCTCAGGATGGAATGGCGTGGATCAAGACCAAATGGCGGTTACTCAGACATGCAACCGACCTAACCACCGCCTCCCTGGAGCTCCTGGATGCCGTTGAAGCAAAGGCGATGCATCCAACGGTGATGAGGGTGGCGGCCGCCACCTAGGGCGGGCGCCCGCCACTAGGGTTAGCCCTAGGTCAGTTGGTTGCCCCCTATAAGTACCCCCCTCACTCCTCAAGACTATAAATACCCCCTGGTGGCACCACTTCATTTGTACCATCACACACCACCATCCCACAACACAAGCAAGCATGAGAAGCAGAGAGCTTAGGCATTAGGTTAGCTAGTAGAGAGAGTATAGCTCTAGTGCCCTCGCTACAGCGCGGCTCTTAGTTTAGCACAGCTCAGCCTAAGTCCTTGGTAAAAGTAGCGTAGAGCTTGCTAAGAGAGAAGCGGGTGCGAGCGACTGGCATCGGAGGTCGGTTGATTTCCCGGCGTCTCTGGTCTGGTTTGCTCTCTTGTATCTCAGGTACATTTATCTTTATCTCAGTATTACTTTAAGCATTACTTTCAGTATTACTTTATCAAGTACCTTGAGTGTGACCTAGCTATCCTACAGTTCAATTCACTTAGCCATAGTAGTTAATCTCTAGTGTGCTTAGTGATTGATCTTTGCCAATAGGTTGCTTAGTTAGTTTAGTGTTTATCTTATTAAGTCAAGTATTTGCTCTGATGTCCGCAAGGGTGTCTCTATTCAAAGCTAGGGTAGAGATAGTTAGAATATAGTTAAGCGTGGTGCTTAGTTATAGACTTACCTTCAGATACGGCTCGACCCCCGGATAGCTGTGGTAGCAAGCAGGTGGTGATAGCCCTGTGCGCCTTGAATTCCACCACATAGTTGGCCCAGTTTAACAGTAAGGCTCGTTGTGCTAGCGTTCAACCTAAGTCAGTGGTAAAGGCTAGTACGCCACGGTACTTCACAAGATAGGAATAGAACTTTACTTAACTTAGTTGCTCTATTGACTTTTGCCTACCTTGCTTCGTAACTGTCCTGCTTCGTAGTTATCTTGCTTCGTGGTTATCTAGGAGTAGTTATTAGTTAGTAGTTAGTTATATTAGTTACCCTTATTTACCCTATATCTACCTATCCATCCACCTTACCTTAGCCATTCATTCCATCCTTACCTATCCATCCATATATTCTTTCTAGCCTTTCTTCTCTTCCCTTCTCCCCTTTTCCCTTTTCTCTTTTCTTCGACTCTCATCCCCTCCTTGACTCGACTCATACACCACCCTAGCCTTCCCTTGGGATCAAATAAATCGACACCTGGTACTCCCAGGTGAAGTGCTACTACGATAGTTCTGTGCACTTGCAGAATCTCCTCTTGGTAGATTGCAACCTCTCTAGCTAGCTCCTACTAGTGTCAGGATTGATAGTTGCTTTAGCATCACTACTTTAGGTATAGTGACCGAACTTGCTACAAGCACTTCTGACGCCGTTGCCAGGAATAGATTTCATAGTCTACTCCAAGTAACGACATTAGCAAGTGCCCACAAGCATTTCTGGGCTGTTACCGGGGATAGTTGCCTAGCTCTATCTTTAGTGAAGTTAAGAACTACCAACAAGCATTTTTGGCGCCGTTGCCGGGGAAGGCAATCGGTGTATCGGTTGAGTCCGTGATGAATTTATCTTCGCTTAACCTCCTGCTTAGCGAATCCCATCTTACCCCATTCTTTCTTTCCTTGACTCTTCTTATCTTTTTCCTTCATCTTCTTCAACGTCTTTCTTTCTTATCTCTTTCCATCTTCACGATGGCCAATAAGACCATTCGTCAATTTTCCGCTCCTTCTGCCGCTAATGTAGCGATAGGACCGGACGTGATCGATGCCAACCTCAATTTTGAGTTGAAACCAGCTCTGACCACGATGGTCCAAGCTAGCCCATTCTGTGGCAAGGCTCATGAGGATGCCAATGCTCACCTCCAACAATTCTTGGAGATTTGCGGCACCTTCACCATTAAGGGGATAACACAAGAAGACATCCGTCTTCGTCTCTTTCCTTTCTCTTTGCTAGGAAAAGCGAAGCAATGGTTCTATACCGATCGCAACGCTGTAGACACATGGGACAAATGTTCCAATGCTTTTCTCGCCAAATTCTTTCCGATGGGCAAGACGAATGCTCTTCGCAACAAAATCTCCAGCTTTACGCAACAAGCCGAGGAATCTATTCCCGAGGCTTGGGAGAGGTTGCAAGAGTATGTCGCTGCTTGTCCACACCGTGGTATGGAGGACTGGCTTTTGATCCAGAACTTCTACCATGGCCTAACCCCACTCTCTAGAAGCCATTTGGATGCCGCCGCCGGTGGTGCATTCTTTTCTCCGAATGTTGCAGATGCTAAGGCTCTCATAGAGAAGATGGTGTCAAACCAAGGATGGAATGACGAGAGACTGCAGCCCCGTAAGCGAGGTATGCATTCCCTTAAGGAGGCCGACATTATTGTGGCCAAGATGGACCTGTTGGCAAAGAAGCTGGACAACTGTGAGAAGATGAACCAACAAGAGAGTGTCCAATCTCTGGAATCCTACATGACTTGTGAAGTCTGTGAAGAAACCGGACATTCTGGGAACCACTGCCCCGAGTTACATGAAGATTTGAACTTCATCAACAACAACGGTTTCCGCCAACAAAATCAAGGATGGAATCAACACTCCAATTCTCAAGGTAACAATTCATTCCCTCGCTCTAATTTTCATAATTCTGATAATTTCTCATTCTTGAAGAATTTAGTTTACTCACAAGGTAAAACTACTGATTTCTTGAAAGAGAGATTAATGTCGAATGATAAAATTCTTGAGAATATAAATGCTAAATTGGAAGATTTCTCATCTGCTCTGAAAAATCAACTTAGCTTTAATAAGATGTTAGAAACCCAATTAGCTCAACTAGCTGCTATCATACCATCTTTTGAAACTGGTAAAATTCCTGCTAAACCTGACATGGAAACTACAAATATGGTTGAAATAAAATATTTTAACTATTATGAAGATCAAACCATGACTGTTAAAAAGGGTGATCCTGGTAGTCCCATAATTAGATGCTCAATCTTTGGTGAAGTCTTTAAAAATGTCATGTGTGATTTAGGATCGAGTGTGAACATTCTATCTAAAGACTTTTATGAAAACTCATTCTTTCCACCCATGTCATCCACATCTGCCTATGTTGTGCTAGCTGATCAATCCACTTGCTATGTAGAAGGAATAGTTAATGACTTACCTGTTCATATTAGAGGTTCATATGTTCCTACTGATTTCATAATACTAGATATGGGAAATAGGAAAGATGTGCCTCTAATCTTAGGTAGACCCTTCTTGAATACTATTAATGCTTGCATATATGTGGGGAGTGGTAAAATACAAATGACATTAGGAGGGAGGAAGGAAATATTCTCCTTCCCCCGTGGTCCCGCATATGCCGCTAACATGCAGGATGCAAAGCCCGTTCGTACCAAGAAGAGGCGCCGAAGAACAAGGTGGAACAGAAAGAAAGAACCACCTCCTGAGTTGTGTGATTCACATGACAAAGGAGAGGTGCCAAAAGAAGAAGAACCCGATGGAGTACTAAGAGAAGAAGTGCCCAAGGAAGAAGATCCACCCAATAAGGATGAAACTCCATGGACCTAAGGTATGGTTTTACTTTTATTTTTCCCTTCAATTTTCCCTTTTCAAATAAATAACATATGTCATGCATGTAACTAAAAAAAAATCATCAGTTATCATTAGTTATATGCATAGGTATATGTTAACTTAGTTAGAACAATAAAATATCATAATAGGACAGTTTCCCTTTTCACAACATTAGATAGTTTCCCTTTTAACAAAATGAGAACAAGAGCTCCGACTGAGAAGAAGAAGATCCTTCACCAAGCATGAAGCCAGCTTGGGGGAGACTCTCGCTCCAATAAGGTATGTCTCAAACCTACACTTTACATTCAGTTCTTAAATTCTATATCTTTTGAATGTTACATGCTTGCCTAAATAACCATTCCATGAATAAAATTGATAAAATCTGCTTAAACAAGTCGAAACCTGAATAAGATTTGAAATATGTCATGCAAATGCTATTGTTATGGTTTGAATAACTGGTCTTATCTAAGTTGTAGCTTTTGTGGGTTGCACATGCTTTAACTGAAATCATGCTTAGTGAATAAAGTTAGTAAGAAATGGAGTAATTCTTTAAACTTGCTAAAGTGAAATTAGGAACTAATCTGGAGGATTTCTTTTAAAAAAATTATGAAAACCTTGCTAAAGTTCCTCCTAGATTTTATCCCATCCCACCACCAGCCAAATATTTGTTAATCATTAGTCAAAACCACAAAGAGCTTTGTTTGTGTTGAGCTTTGTTAGACCTCATAGATCTTAGTAGAGAAGCTTATCATATCTTTTGAATCAAGATTCACACACACCCACCATAAATTGCCTACTCTCCACTTTGGAAGTTTGCAACCACCAAATAAATTGCTTATTCTCTACACTGCAGATATGCAAAACCCTGCCAAACATCCCAATGCTAGCCTTATGCTTATTCCTACACTGGGAATAAGCATTTCTCCCTCTTCCCCCTTTTTTCATTTCTGAAATCCTTTCCTATAGATATCTGGGGAAATCTAGAGCTAAGAAAGAGAGATATCAAAAAAAAAATGAGCAAAGTAGCTCAAGAAAGGACTATGTCCTAAGAAAATAAGTGAGCAAAGTAGCTCAAGAGAGGAATATGTCCTAAGAAAAATGCGAGGACACATCTTTTTGTCTACTCACTATGTATCCAAAAAAAAGAGAGAGAATTATCATTAGCTCTAGACCCCAGAAATTAGCTAGGAAGGATTATGAAATATCTCTCTATACACTTCCACATAACCACACAAGCACATCTTGATCAATTTTTATGATTTGCTGCTCCTTATGATCTGAGTGTCTAGCTTAGCAATAAACATCAGGCAATTTGCTCATGATTCTTAGCCTACCTATAACTCCACATATCCTTCTTTAGAAATAGGAGAGGCTACATTTTGGCCTAAGTGAGGATTTAAACACCATTGAGTGATTGAGTGAATCTTGGAGGACTTAAGCAAGTTGTTATCTTTTGAAAACCTTGAAAAACCTCAAGACAGAATCCTAGTCAAACCTAAGCAAAATAAAAGTTTCCTATCTACTGCTTTATTTCACTCTTGCATGTTTGAAGTGCAAAGCTATAAGCCCCACATTGCTATGATTAATTATATATGCTAAGTTATTTCTCACTATACAATATGCACTTGCATACATCTTAATTTTGCTACCTATTTCAAGCTTAATGCTTGAACCGCATTGTTGCTCGAGGAAGAGCAACAGGTTAGCTTGGGGGAGTTTGTTGATGGTCCTTAAACACCTGTTTTACCATCAACATTTTACCCTAAAATTCACCAAAAAGGCATGAAATGTAGTCAAATAGGTTTCAAACTAACCAAATTCTACATGTCCATAGATTTTTATTTGAATGCAGGATTTGGACCAAATTTGGATAATGGACCCACCATGAGACGAGCCCACTCACCAGGACCCATTTGGGCCCGAGTGGGGTGGCGCCCGCCAACAGGAGGTGGCGCCCGCCACCCAATTGTGGCGCCCGCCACATGGAGAGGCCCAACTCTCCCCCTTTGCCACGTCACTGATCCGTGTGACCATCCCAAGGCCAAATCCTGGCCCTTGGTCACTAGGTCAGTGGCATCGGACGACTCAGGATGGAATGGCGTGGATCAAGACCAAATGGCGGTTACTCAGACATGCAACCGACCTAACCACCGCCTCCCTGGAGCTCCTGGATGCCGTTGAAGCAAAGGCGGTGCATCCAACGGTGATGAGGGTGGCGGCCGCCACCTAGGGCTGGCGCCCGCCACTAGGGTTAGCCCTAGGTCGGTTGGCTGCCCCCTATAAGTACCCCCCTCACTCCTCAAGACTATAAATACCCACCTGGTGGCACCACTTCATTTGTACCATCACACACCACCATCCCACAACACAAGCAAACAAGAGAAGTAGAGAGCTTAGGCAAGTAGGTTAGCTAGTAGAGAGAGTATAGCTCTAGTGCCCTCGCTACAGCGCGGCTCTTAGTTTAGCACAGCTCAGCCTAAGTCCGTGGTAAAAGTAGCGTAGAGCTTGCTAAGAGAGAAGCGGGTGCGAGCGACTGGCATCGGAGGTCGGTTGATTTCCTGGCGTCTCTGGTCTGGTTTGCTCTCTTGTATCTCAGGTACATTTATCTTTATCTCAGTATTACTTTAAGCATTACTTTCAGTATTACTTTTAGTATTACTTTATCAAGTACCTTGAGTGTGACCTAGCTAACCTACAGTTCAATTCAGTTTGCCATAGTAGTTAATCTCTAGTGTTCTTACTGATTGATCTTTGCCAATAGTTTGCTTAGTTAGTTTAGTGTTTATCTTATTAAGTCAAGTATTTGCTCTGACGTCCGCAAGGGTGTCTCTATTCAAAGCTAGGGTAGAGATAGTTAGAATATAGTTAAGCGTGGTTCTTAGTTATAGACTTACCTTCAGATACGGCTGCACCCCCGGATAGCTGTGGTAGCAAGCAGGTGGTGACAGCCCTGTGCGCCTTGAATTCCACCACGTAGTTGGCCCAGTTTAACAGTAAGGCTCGTTGTGCTAGCGTTCAACCTAAGTCAGTGGTAAAGGCTAGTACGCCTCGGTACTTGACAAGATAGGAATAAAACTTTACTTAACTTAGTTGCTCTATTGACTTTTGCCTACCTTGCTTCGTAACTGTCCTCCTTCGTAGTTATCTTGCTTCGTGGTTATCTAGTAGTAGTTATTAGTTAGTAGTTAGTTATATTAGTTACCCTTATTTACCCTCTATCTACCTATCCATCCACCTTACCTTAGCCATCCATTCCATCCTTACCTATCCATCCATATATTCTTTCTAGCCTTTCTTCTCTTCCCTTCTCCCCTTTTCCCTTTTCTCTTTTCTTCGACTCTCATCCCCTCCTTGACTCGACTCATACACCACCCTAGGCTTCCCTTGGGATCAAATAAATCGACACCTGGTACTCCCAGGCGAACTGCTACTACGATAGTTCTGTGCGCTTGCAGAATCTCCTCTTGGTTGATTGCAACCTCTCTAGCTAGCTCCTACTAGTGTCAGGATTGACAACCCCATTTGACATTAGTAGATAGCTGCTTTAGCTTCACTCCTTTAGGTATAGTGACCGGACTTGCTACAAGCACTTCTCACGCTATTGCCAGAAATAGATTTCATAGTCTACTCCTAGTAACGACATTAGCAAGTGCCCACGAGCATTTCTGGGCTGTTACCGGGGATAGTTGCCTAGCTCTATCTTTAGTGAAGTTAAGAACTACCAACAACAGGTAGTATGATCCTTCCGAGTGGTACAGCCGCCATTCCGGGTACTTTGCCGTAGAAGGGGGCATTTGATGGTGTAAGCTGAGTTGCGAGGTCCAAGTTCATCTTGCGTAAGGTGCTTGCAAAGATGACGTTGAGTCCTGCTCCTCCGTCGATGAGTACTCTTCCCAATTTAAACCCGGCGACCGTAGGATCCAGGACTTGAGGGTAATTGTAACACCCTAGGTGTTAAGCAACCCTAAATGCATAACTTGACATCTCATGAGCATAAAGCATCATCATCTCATGTTGCATTCTTTCTTTTTAAGTGTCATTTCATGTGTGCTCATATGATGCTCTGCTTGTTGGAATGCTTGTTTGTCTTGTTAGTGGAGTGCTTAAGTCTTCTAAGTAGTTGAACCTTGTTGGGGAGTCAAAATGAAGCTAGGTTTATGTTGGACATTTTGGCTAACCAAGTCTCTAACCCTAGTTGCCTTGATAGAGCCCTAGGAGTCCTTTTGTTTGACTAACTAAGACCTTCTTGATAGAAGCTTTGCATGGCTGTGGGCCCTTAACCAAAAGTGTGTAGAATTTAGTATAGAACAAAAGTTGTTTAAGGCCCAACCCATGAAAATGGGTTTAGCAAGGTGTTTTGGGACCCACAAGGCAGATTTGAGGGAGTTTAGACTTAGAAAATTTTCTAAGTCTCTAACTGACCAAACAGTTTCGTGGAGCCAACTTTGGAGCTTTCTCGGGAGCAATCTAGGCCGAACCAGAGACCAATCTTGTAACCAAAGTTGTAGCTGACATGGAGCTCTAAGTAAAGGAGCAAGTGGTTTAGCGTTTCACCGAGCGGATTAGGAGTTAATCGCGTGCAAAAACTGGCCGTCAGTCGGCCTGATGGCGCTGAACTCGGGCCGGTCCGTGCCGTGCCGGCGCGCGCGCGCGGCGTCGTGGCCGACCGCGCCAGGACTCGGCCGCCGCGTGGCGCTCGACGGCCGGCCAAGCCAGCGTCCGCGCGCGGCGTGGCAAGCGGCAAAGCTAGCCCCGCCTCGCCTGTTCGAACTCCTCCCTCCATTCTGTCGCCGCGCTCCTCTTCCCTCTCCCGCTCTCGCTCTCGTCCTCTCGCCGGAGCCCGAGTGGAAAAGGGGAAAGCCGCCGCCGTTCACCGCCGTCCTGCCGCCGCGCCGACCATCCATCCAACCACCAAGCTTCGCCGTGAGCCCCCACACCCCGTGCTACCCTTAGCACCCTGTAGGAAGCCTAGATGAGCCTCGGGATGAGCCGCCGCCATGGCCGCCATGACCGCCGAGCTCGGTCCGCCGTGGCCGGCCTCCGTCCCGTGGTTCCGTGTCACCCGAGCGCTCATTTAGGGGTTAGTGAGGTCCTACGAGGAGGTAGAGGGTGATGGTTTAGCCGATTAGGGTTAGGAGCCCGCGGAATGCCGCCGTCCGCCATGACCGCCATGGCCGGCGCGCTCGGTCCGCCGTGGCCAACCCTTTTCCCGAGCTCAACCATCTGCCCTAGCTAGCATTCTTGAATCGCCTCGGTATGCTGGAGCTAGTGGTGGTGACGGTTAGGCCGATTAGGGTCCGGAAGCGCGAGTATGCCGTCGTCCGCCGCTTGCCAAGGTCGCCGGAGTGGCACCGCCGTGGACATGGGTGCTCGGAGCTTGCGCCCGGGCTTCTGAGCCTCGGGTTAGGATTACGAAGGTCGCCGGAGTAGGATTCGGGAGTCCGTTTAGCTCGTCGTGGCCTGAGTCGGCCGGCGTAGCTCGCCCGCGCCGCCGTGTCCGCCATCGTCGACGGCGAGCTCTATCCGAGCATGCGCCGGGCTAGATAGGGGTACCGACGGGTGCGGAAGGTTGAGGGGAGTTCGCCGGTGGGGTTGGTTTCACCGGGGAGTTCGCCGTCGGTGAGCTCTGCCGTGGTCAACTCCTCCCCTGTCTCTGTGGGGATGACAGGTGGGGTCAGTTTGACTCGGGGACCCGCGTGTCAGCGAGTCTGGTGTTGTCTGTGTGCACTAGTTCGGGTACCCGTAGAAGTTTTCTGTTTGAATGTTTTTCAGGTTTTGTTAAATAGTTTTCAGAAATTGTTATAATGCTTGTTTAATTCATATCTTGTGAAATATAAATGCTAAAAAGGTGAAACAAGTTTTGTTAGGTTTGTTATGTTGAGGTCTATGCATGAAAAATATAATATGTCCAGTTTGTGGTGATTTTCTGTGTAGTTATATTTAATTCATGTTTAGGCTAAAATCTTGTTAAATGCATAGTAATTTGTATTTATCTCAGAAAAATGTGATTCTTGTTTTGTTAGGTTTGTGTTGAGGACTAGTTTCTGGGAAAAATGTAAAATGAGGATGCTCTGTGAAATAATTTGGCAGTAGTAATTAAAATGATTAAATGCTGTTTTCTTGTTTATTTTGTAGTAATTAAAATATGAAGAGTATGAGCTTGGTAATTTTTACTGACTGCTCTTGTGCTAAGAAGTTCATAAGAAAATTATGAAATCTGTTGTTCGATACTTTGTGCTAGGGGGTGTAGTTCAAAGCACCTTTTCATGATAGAATTTGTCTTTTTCATAGGGGATAGAGTCTAGGTCCAAATGGGGTGAAATTTGGACACAAGATTAGATTAAGTGTTGTTAATCTCCAGTAATTTTTATAGATTTTTGTGAAGCTGTCTAGGCTAGGTTACTGTTATAGGCCTATTTAACTAGATTTAATTCTACAAATAATTAGAGGATAATAAACCCGTTAAGCAACTTTGATGTGGTGACAACAAGACTTAGCAAGTAGTATGTTAAATTAAGTAAGTGAGTAGCAATAGATGACATGTGCTTATCTCCTGAATTGTTACTCCATGTTGCATCACCATGCATCTCATGTGCATTCATGTTATTCATTCATGTACCGCATCATGCAGGATCGGTAGTGGAAGCCCAGGAGACGCCGGAGGAGCAGCGTCAGGAGGAGACACCCGAGGAGAGGATTCCGGAAGGAGACGCGGAGGATCTGCCGGAGTGCCGTGATCACCGCCCCACCGACTTCGAGCGAGGCAAGCCCCGGAGCATTCTAACTCCTACGGTTTGCAAATGTTTTCTATTTAACCTGATGATGGATGTTGCATTAGGTTATAGGAATTGATTGCTACCGTTGATGCATTATTACTTATCCTTGTCCGCCTGCAATATATCTTGATATCCCTGTTTAGGTCTAGGCTCGTATATGCTTAGCCTGCTTAGACCAGTAAAAGTCGGGTGATTTCCTGTCTCCCGCATATAGGTGGATACTGATCATGACTAGCCTAGTGCTATCATGGAAATAACCATGTGATAATTAATCTGAGACCGGGCGGGATGTAGGAGCAACAGGACACGGGTTCTGTGTGCTAGTAGTCTCCCGTCTGTGTCGATTAGGACCCGACGAAGGCACACCTCAGTCATTTTGAACGCGTCAATCACTTAACAGAGTAGGTCGGAGTACCTCTCGTGAAGCCGAGTAAGGTTTTTCGAGCCGGTGATGGAGACGTTGACGCCTAACACCCAGGGCCTTACATGTACCGTGGGCAACTATTCTGATCGACCTGGCATGGTCCGAGGGCAGGCAGGGCCTGATCGACCTGGCATGACCGTGGGCAGTTAATAGCTTGAGCGACCTGGCATTGAGATAACCCTCGGTGTAGAAGGGTCCATGGTCGTCGCGCGATTTGGGTTCTCGAACCTCCTGAAGTGGTCGCCAACGGCCACCTGGCAGGGTGTGTCGGGCGAGTGTGTGACATTTTGTCCCCAGCTGGTAGGAATCGATTATAATCGCCATCGCTCCTGGTTAGTGAGTAACTTGACTGAGCATGTGTTACCGTAGTAATATATGGAATTAATGATAGTTATGGTTGGTGAATCTGAAAGGCTATTAATGAAATAGTCACTCTTGCTTGATTAAGTAGTCAAGTGTTTGCTCTAGATCAGGTGCAAATCTAGATAATCAGGCTGATTACATAGAAGTGATTGCTAATACTCTAATGATGATTATTTAATAATAAAATGCTTTTATGCAAAAAGGTAAGTGTGGCCAACCCCAGATACAGCCTTGCATAATCCTTGGTGTCAATTATTTCTGGTTTATGACGGGTAAGTCTAGCTGAGTACCTTCTCGTACTCAGGGTTTTATCCCTTGTTGTTGCAGATGGGCAATGCTTCTTCGGCTATTGCGAGAACTGTCTGTACCCCGTCGAGGGCAGTGACTAGACCATGGGCATGGTCAACTCTTATCTTCCCTGCTGCTTTTGTGGACTGATCAAGCATATGGCGCTGTATTGCGAACTAAGGACTTGTGTTTCAAAACTATGTTGCTTCCGCTTTTTAAATTCAAACTATGGTTTGTAATAACTGTTGAACTCCGATGTATTTGAACTATATGCAAACTGAATGTAGATCATGGACATGTACGCTAATCTATTACGATCTTGGTTAAAGTTGAATGACTTGAAATCCTTCGAGATTTCCGGACTACCGGGTTTATACGAGCTTAAGTACTTGTAGTCTCTGTGCAAGCAGCGATTCGGTGCTTAATCTGGTATAAATTGGTCGGTTCTGTCACAGCTGGCATCGGAGCGTGGTTAGCGTTACTGTTCATGATTCTATTTGAAAAACTGTATTTTCAAATAAAATTCCTTCATTGTCAAAACTTGTAGCTATAGTAGGTTGTGAAAAACCCTTCTTATAAAAATTTAGGTGTGCCATTGATCAAGTCCTTATGCCCAATAGGAACTTAGGTGGCTATTTAAGTACTAACTTTGGGGGTCGTGCATCATACTTATTTTCTGTTTATTCTATCGTCCATACGGCAAGGGTGAAATTGTATGGATGCTATTCCTCGGAATAGTAATGTATGGATCAATTGCCTCTACGCTAAAGGTAATGAGAGTTGTGAGAGCATGATTGAAGAACCGCCAATCTAGGGAAGTGCTTATATGATACCGACGCGTATACCTGTTCCACACAAGTATATGTGAAAGTATTGATTGTGGGAGTAATAATTTCTGATGGGTGCATATACTGCTTACGTGTATATCGGGTGTACACCTAAGTGAGTATTAGATATAAATTTCCGCAGTGCATGATGTTGATACTGTGGGAAGGGCTGAAGTGAGTTTCTGCAGGTATGCTAACTTGCGAACGTGTAGTCCGTTTAGTTAACGTTATGAGTGAGCGTGTATGCCACCGCCTAGCCGTTAGATTGTTAGGCAGTGAGGACATATGAAACGTGCATGCATCATGATCATATAATCTTGC
>CM019830.1:87159566-87183637 GCA_009763385.1 Coix lacryma-jobi var. lacryma-jobi
TAATTGCCTCCACACGAGCAAAGGAGCAAATGTCTCCTCATAGTCTATCCCCTCCTTCTGACTATAACCCTTCGCTACAAGCCTGGCCTTGTTTCTAACAACGTGGCCATCCTCTCCTTGCTTGTTTCTGAAAACCCATTTTGTCCCAATAGGCTTACACTCAAGAGGAGGTGGAACTAGAACCCAAACCCGATTTCGCTCAAAATTCTCAAGCTCCTCATGCATGGCATTGACCCAATCAGGATCCGTCATAGCGTGTCCAACATCTCGGGGCTCAAAATTAGCAACAAAAGCAGAATGAGCGAAGTGCGAGATTTGCTGTGACCTGGACCGAGTGACCCGTTCGTCGATGTTGCCGATCATCTGCTGAGGCGGGTGCTGGCGCTGGATGTGTCGTGGCGCCTCCCTTGCCGAAGTGGCCTCCCCCTCAACAGCAGCTGGTGCCTCCCCGGGTACAAATGGTACTGCTAGGGGTGGCGGATCCCATGGCCCCCAGGAAGAAGAGGTGTCGGGGCCGTGAGTCGTCATAGAAGCCGCTCTTTGCGGCACTGCATGGAGGAGGTGCTGGGTCATCTATCCCTTCAGCACCTTCTTCATCATCATCAAAAGAGGCTCCGCCAACCTCTTGATCACCTGCCATGCTCAAAGCGAGAAGAAGGACAAACCATGGTCTGTCGAAGGTGACATCGGATGTCTCCATGACTCGGTTAGTGTCAAGGTTAAGTACACGATAAGCTCGAGTGTGAGTGCCATAACCCAAAACACACCGTCAGAAGAACGAGACTCAAACTTGTCCAAGTTGCCCTTTTGAGTATAAAACATGGCAACCAAAAACTCGAAAATAACTCACTTGGGTAGTTTCCAAACGCAACTCATAAGAAGTCTTTTTCAAGAAAGCTTGGAGAAAAAATGCGATTGGAAATGTAGCATGCAGTGCTCATAGCTTTGGCCCAATATCGCCTAGGAGTCCTATGCTCATCGAGCATCGTCCTAGCCATCTCAATAAGGGTCCGATTCTTCCTCTCTACAACACCATTTTGTGGCGGTGTGTAGGGGGAAGAAAACGATGCTCTAAACCCAAAGAGTTACAAAACTTCTCAAAATCCGAATTCTTGAATTCGGAACCATTATCACTCCCGAATTGCTCGCATCGAGTTCAAAGGGAAGTCGTTCTGAAGATGCAAAATCAGATTGCGAGCAAAGGAAAAAGTCTCAGTCTTCTCAGCTAAAAAGAAGACCCATGAATATCTCGAAAAGTCATCAACAACCACAAGCACATACCACTTCCCCCCAACCGAGCTCACCCGAGCGGGACCAACAAGGTCCATGTACAAAAGCTCTCCAGGGCGCTTGGTCATGACCTGAGTCACTGGATGGTGGGGAGCGGCAACCATCTTCCCGTGTCTACAAGAGTGACAAACAAGATCCTTCTCCATATGCAACTTGGGCAATCCTCGGATTAGGGCAAGTGAACTAAGCCTTGCAAGCAAGTCGAAGCTCAAATGTCCATGTCTCCTATGCCACTTCCAAAGATCAGAGGAGGAAGGTCCAGCCACAAGACAATGAGAAGTGCCAAAAGACTCCGAGAAATTCGCACGAAAGACTTTTCCAAAGGGCGAAATCAAACACACAAGATTGCCCTGAGGATCCAAAATACGACTGAGATTCAGTTAAAATGAATCTCATAGTCGTCTTCAAGAGTTGAGAAACACAAAGAAGGTTAAAATGCAAGTTAGAAACAAGAGCAATATCGCGCAACACAAAGTGCTCATTAACCCGCCTAGACCCGCGAGACAATACCTTACCTTTGCTATTGTCGCCGAAGGTTATGTACTCCTTTCCGGCAATAGGGCTAAGGCTGGAGAACCACCTGGCGTTTCCGGTCATGTGCCTCGAGCAACCGGAATCCACCAACCAAATGTCCTCCAACCGTTTTACCTACATCAATAAAAAGACATAGGGTGAGCATACGGTCCAACACTAGGGTTAGTGAATTAGGAAGAATACCAGTGTTGGGCCGGCTGCTCAAAAGAACGGTTAGCGGAAAAACCATTCCTAGCACGTCTACGAGAGGAGCGATTACCACATAGAGGAAAACGTGGTCCGCTAAGGGAGGAGCGTCCATCGCGATACTCCAAACGCGATAGGGGAAAACGCTCAACAAAGCCTCCGCCATGGGGTATGTATCCTGCAAAGTCAGGACCCCGTCGGGCACGCTCTCTACGAGGCCTAGGCCTAGCAACTTGAGGCACTGCGCCTCTAGGCCTAGCATCTCTCCTCGGAGCTCTCTGTTGCCTAGGCCTGGGAACTTGAGGTTCTGGACCTCTGGGCCTAGCTGCTCTCCTCTGAGCACTCCTCTGAACATTCAGCACATGTACATCATGGAAAGGATGGTACATGTCCGTGTTGTTCATCTCCCTAGCACGGCGCGCCTCTCTCTTGCGCCTAAAGCAGAACTCGTTCAAGTGTCCATCTCTCCCACAGAAGTCACAATGATACCTCACCGCACGCAAAGGGGGTTGTTGGTACTCATTGCTGTGGGTGTGGATCACTTTGCCCTTTTGTGGCAACTCCTCCTGGATAGGTGGCATTGTATCCAGCTTGTTCTTAAGGTGGTTGGGTTTGGGATGCCACACTTGGTTCTTGGGTGGAGCTCTTGGAGGTTCCTCAAATACCCCATCCTTGGTGTTAGGTTTGAGAGGCTCTATGGGTGGAAGCTTGGTAAGTTTGGGAGTAGTGGTGGAGTTGGGCTTCTCACTCGGGTTCAAACCACTCGACTCTCCAATCTTCCCAAAAGCAGAAAGATCAACACCCTGAGCAAAACCTACACCGGGACCTCCAGCAGCTCGCTTGAATTGGGAGATCATCATCTCGAGTTGTGGCTCACCACAAGATACCCATGACAAGATGGTCCAAAGGTATGTGTTTTCTTCCTCGGTTTGCATCTTGTCATGCTTCACATTGGCTATCTCCATCTCCAAGCCCTCACACAAAGCACACTTAGCCGCACAAGTGCTACCTGGGTTGGCCTCCTCAAGAGAAACAATCTTGGCATTCTTCTCTGCCAACTCAGATTGCAAGACAGGACAAGTCTTGCACGCACCCAACAGAGAAGGTCTAGCCTTTAGCTCATCCACCTCTCCTACCAACACAACAAACTTACCTCTCAAAGTGAGAAGGTCTGTCATGTGCGTGGTGCACATCTCACACTCAACCTCCTCCAACACGACCACGGTGGACTTGGCAAACTCAAGCTCCCTCACCGTGTCCTCCCACTTCTGCCTAAACTCCTTGCGCTCTCTAGCGGCACGCCTAAGCAACTTGTCCTGACTAAGGAGCGCGATAGTAAGCTTCTCGACCTCAGCAGAAAGCTCGTCGTGGGTGAGAGATACCTGGGAGATGTCATCGTCGTCGTTGTCCCGAGGGGTGTGCTCCAGCTTGCCGTCGACCTCATCACCAAGCGCCATGGTGCAGAAGCCGTCGTCGTCGGCGAAGAAGCAGAGACCGTTCAGCTTGTCCTTGATCCTCTTCTTCTTCTTAGACTCGTCATCGCTTGAGCAAGCGGAATCGTCATCCGAGCCGTCGATGTCACTAAGCGTGGTGAAGAACGCACGCTGCTCAGCCTGGGCCTTCTCCAAGTACTTCTTCTTGATGTACTCCTTGTCGAAGCCGCCCCTCCGCTTGTGCCTCGGAGGAACGTACTTCTCCTTGCGCTTGCCGGAGTCGTACTTGTGCCCATGATCACCCTTCCCCAAATGCTTGTTCTTCTTGGGGCAGTTGGCGATGAAGTGGTCGGGGTCGCCGCACTCATAGCATCCTGAGCGTCCTCCTCCGCGGCGACGGTTCATGCAGTTGTTGTGGAACCACGTGAACCGGTTGGCAAGCATTGCCAACTCGTCATCCCCCAAAGACTCAAGCTGGTCCTCTGTGACAGAAAAGAGAGATGAAAGAGCAAGACCTCCAGAGGGGTTAGAAGAGCCAGAAACCAAAGTCATAGTCGGGCCAGAAGGATTCTCATAAGAAGCCCTCGACATGGCGTCAATCTCACTAGACTTGAGCTTACTGAAGAGCTCGTCGCAGGTGAGGGTCTCAAAGTTAGACGATTCGATGATCGCCTGGACCTTTGAGTCCCACACTGACCGATCAAGAGTGTGCAAAAGCTTCAAAGCCCTCTAATGATCGTCAAAAGGCAACAACTCCTTGTTCGCTCTCATCTTGTTGACAATAACCTGAAAGCGAGCGAATAAACTCTCTATGCTCTCGCCAGGCATATGTCGAAAGTTCTCATACTCCCGCTTGTGCGACTCATAGAGGCGGGATTTGACCCGAGAGGTTCCCTCATGGAAGCGCATGAGGGTCGCCCAAATCTCGCGAGCCGTGGGGAGGTGAGAAACGCGATCAAACTCAGACATGCTCAAACAGGAGAACAAGGCGTTACGTGCCCGGCTATTGGCCTCGTTCTCATCGATCTGGAGCTGAGTGACACGAGCAGCCAAGACAACGTAATCATCCCTGTTGCAAATCTCCCAAACAGAAGAGCCCATGCTCTGGAGATAGGCCGACATGCGTATCTTCCAATACGCATAGTTCATCCCATCAAAGAACGGCGGTTTGCCCACGCCGCGATCCATGTCGCCTTCCGTGGAAGATCCTTAACCTGCTCCGATACCAATTGAAGGACCGAGAAGCAACTAGAAAGCGACCAGAGGGGGGGTGAATGGGAGCTTCAAGTTTTCCTTTCGGAAACTAGTAGCCACTGTCCCAAGAATCAACCCCCAAAGCAAACCTTAGAGCTTGCTAGTGTCCACGACCCTAGGTGTAGGGTGGATGCTTCCAAGAAGCACAGCGGGACACTACACAACTCTAGAAAGCCAACGCAAAAGATGGAAATCCAATCCGACCAAGAACGAGCCAATCCGCGAACGAAAACGTGTTGAGACAGTACTGACCGGACTCACCCTGCGTCCGGTCAACAAGCACCGGACGCGTCCGGTCACAGAAAAACAGTTCTGGAACGTCTCGGTTCCTGATCGGACTCACTGAAGGGAGCGTCCGGTCGTTTGTACAGAGCGTCCGGTCGAACAGCAAAAACGCACGTGAACAGTAGCTCTGTTGAGTCCGGTCACACAGGGAATGGAGCGTCCGGTCAAGACCAAAAGGGATACAGCGAGTGTTCAACCACCGGACGCACAGCCTGAGCGTCCGGTCGACACGATCAACCGTCCGGTCACCCCGTGAATCCACGGTTCGTCCACCGATTCGACTCAATCCCACCCAAAACGAAACCTCTAGGATTCAAACTTGGTGAGTAGAATCACAAGGAGGATAGTGAGCTATCTCTAAGAGATCATGGCTCGAACCTATCTCCAAATCGATGAATCGAAGAATTTCGGGGGAGGGGAGAAAACTTGACCCGAAACGAAAATCGAACGATCTCCTAGACCGTGAGGTTAGAGGAGAATTCCTTCAGTGAAAAGAAGTGCCTCACGATCTAGAACAACTTGGTTCAAACGGTTTTGCAAAAGATGAACCGAGCAAAGAGATCAAGCGAAGAGAAAATCATAGAGAAAAAGGATTCCGCGAAGAACACGAACAAAACGCGAATCACAACCACGAATTGCAACCGTGTGGCTACCACACGCTACAACAGTGAGGATACGGCCTCACTTCCTCAAATCAACAGTACACAGAGGCAAGTCTCTCTGCGGATCTCAGCTAGCTACAGCAGGGGGTGGGAGAGCAGGAAACCCTAAGTGCGAAAGAGCAAATGACTGAGATGGATGGGAGGAGGGTGTCTCCCGACTACTTATCCTACTACTAGCCTAAGTCTATTTCCTACTCTACCCCTCTCTATTCTAATTACAGAGCGAACCAGCTAAACCCTAGGGTTATTCTGGACCAACTCAGTGGTAGGTGGATCCGACGGCCACGCCCGCTTGATTCGAAGCGTTGCCTCGACGCAACCTCCAGATCGCCGCCACGTGTCGCCCTCGCTCTGCACCCCCGGTTTTGTGGCCCAAACCGGGAAACCAGCCTTTTCCAGCCAACCCCCGGTTTTGAGGCCCAAACCGGGAAACCAGCCCACCAGCTTCTGAGTTTTGAGGCTAAACTCAGCAAACCCTCAGCGCCCAGGTTTTGAGGCCCAAACCTGGAAACCGTCCTCAGCCCGAGTTTTGTGGCCAAACTCGGAAACCCTCAGCCTGAGTTTTGTGGCCAAACTCGGAAACCGTCCACGCCCAGGTTTTGAGGCCCAAACCTGGAAATCGTCCATCCGATGGTTTTTCTCTGGCTCTACCACCAAACCGACGTCGTAGATGGGATGCACCTCCCGTGCACCCCATCCACCGACACGTGTCCCTGAGTCCACGACTCAGGCAACACATGACCGCACTTCTTCACTTGTCGTCGTCACAGGCTGCCAGCCACCACAGCTGATCCTCGGGCCTCTGGTCCCTCAGTCCAAGCCTCACGTCCGCCCTTCACCGCTCGGTACCTCGGCATGGCACATCCGCCGCACGGCACGCCCATCCTTCACCGCACCCGGTCCATCGGCACGGCACGTCTCAACTTGACCTTCACCTCGCCGTCGATCACTGTATCCGTGCTCGACACCTGCACAACACAAGCCAAAGAACATGCGCATCATCCCAGTTGACAATCACTCATCACTCAGAGACCCGGCATACACCCATGTGTCCGCAGAAATCATTTTGAAGTTTTTCAAAAGTAATGTTGTAACTACCCCCCTTCGAGGAGGATCCTGCTCTGATACCATTCTGTGGCAGAACGTCCCGGTAATGTGGCCCACCTGCACACATCATCATCTCCTAGAGCTCTGATGATTGTGCATGTGTACCACGTTACTAGAAAGATCCGTCGGAAGTCCCCGAGAGAACCCCGAATAATCCACGAGTTACAGGATCATCCTCACCTTGAGTGAAATAACTACAACATTACAACAGTTGATACAAAATAACATCGGAGCGCGGAAGCAAGGTAAGATAAAATTTTACAAAGCATGAATAAGTTACATTTCAAATAAAATTTACTTGGACTACGGAAGAAGAGCAGCACTACAGAGCTAGACTTAGGTAGAGCACCCCAGTCGAAGAGAGAACCACCGGATCATATCGAGCCCACGGACGTGATCCAGAAAGACACCACAAGCTTATACCTGCAACAAGGGATTAACAAACCCTGAGTACATGAGGGTACTCAACAAGACTTACCCGACTAAGAAAAAGACTCCAAGGGCATGCTGGCTTAAGGGATGTAGTGGGGCTAGCAGAAGAGAAGAGCTTTGCAGAAAAAGCTTCCTACTAGTTTGTCCTATTTTTCAAGTTTTAGCAGTGCATTAAGTTATTAAATAGTATCCACTTTGCACCTATCTAAATCAAACACTTGTTTAAGCATCACATCTCATGATAAACTTTTCTTGCCATCATCTTCACTTGATTAAACTTCGCTGAGGGTGCGAGGACGAGTCTCCTTTTCTCGTGGAGCAACCGACGATTCGAACCGCTTGATCTACCCAGCTGGGGCTTCCTTATCACACGACATATGCGAGACCGAACTCACATACATCAACCATCCCGTGGATCCGCTCAAACCGGACCGGAGCCGCGCCACCCGGAAGTACAGTACACCACCGCCCTACAACGGCCTTGATGAGTAACGTCCATCAGTGGACCGAGCAGGGTGGGTACACGCTACTCCCGCCATCTCTCCACTCCCAGTGCGTGGGTGCGTCGTTCCAGTAAGAGCATAGCCACAGTAGGGCTTACCGTAGCATGTGACCAGTACTAACAAATAGCTCTCGATCCAACGGGCCAACAACGGACGGGTCTTAAGCGACACAGGCGGAAACACTACACCAGGACTCCATTCCTGTGCAAGTTACCCGCCCGGTCTCAGTTTAAATATTATCATCAGAAAAGGGTTCTCATGACCCATAGACAGAGTCGAAGAGAGAAAAGGTAAAACCTATATCTCGCGAACGATGAAACCATCGATCGACTTCTACCGAAGTCTAAGCATTGCTAAGCATTTGAGATCGTCTTATCACTACTGATAGGATATCATCAGGGGATTATCTGGAAATCAAGGTATTCATGTAGCTACGGTTTCGTTCAACTCCTATTTACATAATGCACATTCCACAAGACCTACAGTGTAATAAAGTATTTGTAAAACAGAGAGTGGGTGTATGCACCGGGGCTTGCCTGTGTTGCAGAGAAGACTAGGATCTCCGAAAGATCCACAGAAGTTAGTTCCTTAGAGACTTGAAGTCGAATCTTCCCGAAGAAGCTTGTCCGACGAAGTTCTCCTTCCGATGCTTGATGAACTGGACCACCTCGATCTGAAGCTTGCTCAACACTACCATCGACTCTCTCGTATGAACTACACGTATAAAATGATGCATGCTTAGTATGATGCAATGCATGATAAGTTGCAGGACAAACAAATACATAACAAAAGTTAACGCAAGGTAAGGGAGGTCGAGTATAACCTTTCGCGGTAGAGTTGCAAACCAACAAAACCAACTTGTAACCTACTAACTAGTGTTCCTAGGGTAGTGTGTTATTTTCATAAAATATCATTAGATGGATTAACTAAAGTGTTTAAGAGTGTATCACAAATATCATCCACAGCCATGGGACCGTGGAGTGGGGATGTCCCAAGGTATTCAACCAAGATATTAATCATACAAAGATGCAAACCAAAACTTAATTATTTATTAACCATTTTTACATTTGTCGAAGCATACTATTCTAGTTCACCCTAAGCAAGGGTAAGGTTATACTAACTCTTCTGATAGTTCATTAAGTTAGCTATCACTTCATTTTTATCATCTTTAAGTGATTCTAGAGTTTAACTAAGTCAAACAATACAATCAAACACTGCCGTCCAGATTTTGGACGGATTTATACAATCAAATTGATTTATCCATAACTAGAGTTCCCGACCTCCAAAAATAATGATTGAGGACAATTTCGAAAGCTTATATAAATGTGTACAAACTTGTTATTAACACTGAAGGTTGATTCGAGACTTAACAAGGTCAAACAGTGCAAAGAAGAAGTTCTATACAGGATTTGGACAGATTCCAACACTGCACGAAGAACAGCCATATCTGGAGTTTCAAAATATTTCAAACTATGAACCTAGACTTTTCGGAAAGCTTATCTAATTACCTACACTTTTGTTATTATGAACTTGAGTGGATTCTACAGCAATTTAGGTCAAACAACTTGGGCAAACATCCATGTCCAGATTCTGGACAGATTTGATCATCCAACTTCAAACAGCTATAACTGGAGTTCTAGGTCATTAAAAGATATGATCCTTAACAATTTAGAAAGCTCAATAAATCTACTACAAGTTTCTTTTTATGGTCAAGAGGTGATTTCCTAGTTAAAACAGCTCAACAACCTCATCTCTCCAATCTGTCCAGAAGGGAGGACAGATTTGACCTAAACCTTATAAAATTCATAACTCTTAATTTAACAGGACTAAAATAATGAAATTTTCGGACAAAGTAGATACAGCAGTTTACTACAACTTTCCTATGATAGTTAACAAGTGATTCATAAGTTAAATAACCTAAACAGCTCATTTTCTCAGACCTGTCCAGATAGTATAACAGATTTGATCTAGTAAGTCAGAAAATCTATAACTCCTAATCTAGCTGGCCTAAAATCATGAAATTTTAGGACAAGCTAGATACAGAGGCTAACTACAACTTTGGTATTTAACACCTTCACAGAAAACATGGTTTACTTAGAGAAAACAACCACTCAACCAAAACTGATCCTGCAGCCATGCAATTCACCAATGAGATCAAGTGTATCTCTTAATCACATACCATAGCCATATATAACCAACTAATTCTTTGCATGACAAAATCATGAAACAAAAGATTACTAGAACAGCAAGGTTAACTCTAACATAAATCTTTAACCATCATTTAAGTAGCTTAATTAATAGAGACCAATTAGTAAAGTAATAGAGACCATTTAGCAAAGTGATTTAGGTTTAAGCTTTTACTATTATATTATGCGGTTAAGTGACTAAGTGCTATACTTAACAAAGGTTATTAAAGTGTTTAAGTTGATCATCAGAGCTTAACCATGTATTTGTTCTAATCAAAATCAGCATGATCTAATTGGTCAACTTAGGCTTTACTAACTACCATTTTAAAATATGAAAATTAGGGTTTAACTAAAGTTTGTCAAATGGAGCCTAAACTTTTTGTGATGGTAGGTTACAGCAAATAGAAGTTGCAAAACAAATTTGAGAATTTCTGGATTATTATTTTGACCCACAGAAATGATTTAAGGTTTAAACATTATTTAATTATTTAAATAGGCTTATGATAAGGATGAAACTTATTTTGTCCAAATAACCTCAAAATTTTTGTGGAGCTCCATCACATGACACAAACAGCAACAAAAATAGTTTCATGATTTTTGGACAATTAAATAACCCTATAGAAATTATTCAAGGTGCATTTATTAATTAAATGACCCATTTAAAGCATCAACAAAACTTATCGAAACACCAAGTTTTATATTTTTCCTGTGTAGATCACCTCATCAGGAACACAACAAAATTTGTTTCACAATTTTTGGAGCAGTGTTTATTTACTTATGAATTCACCTATTTGCGGCACATTTATGCAATTTCAGAAAATAAAGAAATGAAAAATCCTAAGCTTACTGGGCCGAATTTGGCCCAAGGTCACCGACGGACGGGGCCCGGGTCAACGCTGCCCGCCCAGCCACGACTCGGCCATGCCGAGGCCGTGACCTTGCGCTAGGTCGGCGCGGACCGGCGCCAACTCGTCGCCGGCGGGGACCCTGGACACGGCGAGGCCATCGATGGAAGCGTCACGAGCCCGCGCATCCACCGGAGTACCAAGCCGGAGCTCTTGGATTGCGGAGGAAGCACGGCGGCGCGCATGGCAGCTCGGCGGCGGACAGAGCGGCGACGCGATGTGGTGCGGCGGCGATGGTGCGGTAGAGACCCCACGGATGCGCGGGAAAGCTCCAGGGTGCTCACCCCGTCCTGATGCTCGCGCTGGGGAAGGTGGTGATGGCACAATACACGGTCGACCATGGCGGCGGGTCTTGCGGCGGCACGAACCGGGGTTTCCCTCGCCGTTCCCGTAGCTCTGGTGTGGGAGAGACCGAAGTAGCAGGCCGGTGACCTTGAGCATACATTGGTGAAGCTCAAACGAGGTTCAGGGTGGTGGAGAGCTTGCTGGAGGGGGCTGGCCCCGTCGGAGCGGTCACGGCGGCGGCAACCACACTGGCCAGAGCCGACGGCGAAGCGGCGTCCCGGCGTGGTCGAGGCGGTAGTGACCACATGGTCGAGCCGATGAGGTTCAGGGTAGTATAGCTGAGCTTGGACAGTGGCGAGGCAAGGCGTAGAAGCTTCGGTGGAGTCTGGCCATGGCGAAAAGGCAAGGGTGGAGCTCTGCCGGCCGCGGAGAAGAAGACGGCGGCGCGGAGAGCTCGGACCAGTAGAGGTGGCGCTAACGGGTTCCAGAAGTGCGCGAGGTGGCGGCGAAAGTGATGGTCAGGTGGCTCGGGCTGAGGGGCTTCGACGACGGCGAGCAAGCATGGTGGCCGGTCCTCTGTTCCGGCGTCCGTGAAAACAGAGAAGGAGGAGAAGAAGAGGGAAGAGAAGGAAATGGGAGAGGGAAAAGGAATCGGCGTGATGGAGAACTTGCCACAACGCTTGCAAGTGCCACGCGGGGGACACGCGCCGCGCGCGGACGCTGGCAGAACGCCGCGGCGCTGGCTGTGCACGCCGCGTGCCCAGATCTCTGTTTCTTTCCCCCACCTTCACTGTAGCAGCCAGTTCCCTCCCCAAATTACCCTTGATTTTGTATAGGAACTCCAAAAACTGCCAAAATAAAAGTTGTTCTCATTATTCTAATCTACAACTTTTATTTAAGGAGCTACCCCAAAATCTGTGTAGATTTTAAAATCCTAGTTTGAATTTGAATTGCCCTCAAACCTAAATTCAAAATTACTTTTGAATTTTTTTAACAACTTCAAATTTGACCTTTATAAAAGTTGTTCCTTACAACATTATCTACAACTTTGCTTTTGGTCTTATATCAAAATTATGCATATTTTTCAAACTATAGCAAAGGGGGTAAATCTGATTTTGAAATCAAATTTCAATTTGAGATTCAATTAAACTTATTTCTCCAATTACTTTAGATTTTCTTCAAAGACTTCAAATTCTGTATGAATAGAAGTTGCTTCATTTAATCTCCTTTACAACTTTACTTAAGGTACCAAGTTCTAATTCTTTTTAGTTTTTGAATTTTTGTTTAAGGGTTAAATTTGGAATTTAAGTAATTTCAAATTTATTCAAGTTCTATACCGAATCAGTGAAAATTTTGAATACCAAAGTTGTACCTTTCAACAAGAGTCACAAGTTTGCTTTTAAATTCATGTAGAGATTTAGCTTACTTTTTGACTTATAGAAAAGGGGACAAAAGAATTATTTAAAATTATGATGTTTGCTAATTTAGAACTTTCAAATCTTAAGGAATTTAATTAGGGGTCTTCTGTGTTCATTACTAGCAACCAATCTCACTATTGATTAGAGCGAAAGTTGACCCAACAAATAGTTCCTTAGTTGCCCCAACACTGCTAGAGAACATGCCTTTGGACGATTCACCAACTGAGCTTTAGTCTCGGCAAAAATTTACGTCCGGGGCTAAAGACTTTTAGTCCCGGTTGGTATTACCAACCGGGGCTAAAGGTGAATCTTTAGCCCCGGTTGGTATTACCAACCCGAACTAAAGGTCCTGGACCTTTAGTCCCGGTTGGTAATACCAACCGGGGCTGAAGGGTCACCCTTTAGCCCCGGTTGGTGTTACCAACCGGGACTAAAGGTCCTTTTAGTCCCGGTTGGTGTTACCAACCGGGGCTAAAGGTCTTTCACGGGTGGATTCAAAAGGAAAACGTCCAGAACTGTATCACGCGGGTTGTGTAGCTCAGTTGGTAGGGCAGTTGTGCGGAGGCGAGAGGTGCTGAGTTCGAATCTCACATATGCACATTTATTTTTTCTCTCGTGGAAGGCTTTAACCCCGGTTATGAACACCCGGGACTAAAGGTGGGGGACCTTTAGTCCCGGATTGGTAGCCCCGGTTGGGAAACCGGGGCTAAAAGCCCTTCCCAACCGGGGCTAAAGGCTGTTTCTCTAGTAGTGCAAGTTTATTTAGGAGAGATCATTTTAGAATTAACCAAAGTTTTCTTAAGTATGGTTTTGGATCGTCATTTCATGTGACACACACAACACATTCATACAACACACATAATCAAACATGGAAATCATCACACATGATATGCTTATATGCCCTGACACTAGATGATTATGCATAATATTCATCGTACTTAGAGTTTTTAATTACTGCTTAACACCGGGGGTGTTACAGAATCCTATGCAGAAGCAATCAGAAGCTTAAAGCAACAGTTTCGGTCATACACTACAAAGCTCAAGTTTAACTCAAAGTGCAATGAGAGACAGTCTCGAAACTGTGATGTGCTGACAAGCAATCCCATCTCGATCTTTCCAATTCACTTAACTTGGTTCAGATTTTAAGCAGAATATGAACATAGCAAGCAAGTGAATGACTCAACGCTAGAGACATAGCAACCTAGCATATATGAAGAGCACAAGTGATTTCTACACATTCTACACATGCTAGTTGCATATCTCAATGGTGAACATTTGCAAATTTTAAGTTCATTAATCAAATTCACCATTCAAAAATAGCTCCGCTCACATGTAATAGTGATCAGAAAGAGCATAAGCTATAGCATCATCATAAAGCATTCAGATCAAAGACTATACAGAGCATAGTTACATTCTTCAGATTATATACAAGAAGCTCTGAATTAAATATGCAAGATGAAATGCAGAAAAGATGTTAAAAGAAGGATATCAATTGAAAACCAAAAAGTCAGTAACTGACACAAGAGTCAAAATGTTTCCCCCATCTAAAAGGGGAAACACACACCAAGCTCGCCTCTCAACCTAGCAAAAGTTGATTGGTCCAAAGGCTTGGTGAAAATATCAGCCAACTGATGATGAGTATCGACATGGCGAAGGTCGATATCACCCTTCTCGTAGTGGTCTCACAGAAAATGAAAGCGCACATCAATGTGTTTGGTCTTTGAGTGCAGCACAGGGTTCTTAGCAACGCTAATCGCACTCGTGCTGTCACAAAGCAAAGGAACGCGAGAAAAGCTCAGACCAAAGTCACGCAAAGTGGCCATCATCCAAAGCAACTGGGAACAGCAGCTAGCCGCAACAACATACTCAGCCTCCGTGGTAGACTAGGCGACACAGGACTGCTTGTGAGAAGACCACGACACAAGAGAAGAACCAATAAACTGGCAAGTCCCAGAAGTGGACTTGCGCTCAATGCGACATCCAGCAAAATTGGCATCGGAAAAACCGCAAAGGGAAAGGGTGGAGGAACCAGAATACCAAATCCCAAATTCGGGAGTGAAGGATAAGTACCTCATAATGCGCTTGACCGCCTGACGGTGCGAAGTGCGCGGCGACGACTGAAATCGCGCGCAAAGACACACCGCGAACTGAATGTCCGAGCGTGTCGCCGTCAGGTACAGCAGCGACCCGATCATACTCCGGTACTCCTTCTGGTCCACAGCTTCTCCATCCACATCCGCATCCAGGGCCGTCGTGGTCGACATGGGTGTTGGAAGAGGCTTAGCCTCACCCATATCGAATTTCTTCAATATGTCCTTGGTATACTTACCCTGGTGCACAAACGTTCCGTCTCGAGATTGCTTGATTTGCAATCCGAGGAAAAACGTCAACTCGCCCATCATGCTCATCTCAAATTCCCTGCTCATAAACCTTGGACCAAAGCGTGAGAAGAACCACCAAAAATGATATCATCCACGTAAATTTGGACCAAGAGAGTATCAGTGCCTTGCTTGAGGAGAAAGAGCGTTTTATCCACACATCCCATTTTAAAACCCTTAGCAAGCAAAAAGGTTTTCAACCTATCATACCAGGCTCTAGGGGCTTGTATCAAACCATACAAAGCTTTGTGGAGTTTAAAAACATGGTTTGGAAACTTGGGATTTTCAAACCCGGGGGGTTGTCTCACATAAACCTCCACTTCTATGTAGCCGTTTAAGAAGGCACTCTTGACATCCATTTGAAAGAGCTTGAAACCTTTGGATGCAACAAAAGCCAAGAGTATCCTAATAGCCTCCAAAGGAGATACAGGAGCAAACGTCTCCTCATAGTCTATTCCCTCCTTCTGACTATATCCCTGGGCTACAAGTCTGGCCTTGTTTCTTACAACATGGCCATCTTCTCCTTGTTTGTTTTTGAAAACCCATTTTGTCCCAATTGGGTGACACTCAGAGAGAGGAGAAACTAGAACCCAAACCCGATTTCTTTCAAAATTTTCTAACTCCTCATGCATGGCATTGACCCAATCTGGATCCGTCAAAGCGTGTCCAACATCCCGGGGTTCAAAATCAGCAACAAATGCAGAATGAGCAAAGTGAGAGATTTGCCTTGACCGGGTGACGCGTTCGTCGATGCTGCCGATCATCTGCTGAGGCGGGTGCTGGCGCTGAATGTGTCGTGGCGCCTCCCTTGTCGAAGTGGCCTCCCCCTCAACAGCAGCTGGTGCCTCCTCGGGTACAAAAGGTACCGCTCGAGGTGGCGGATCCCACGGCCCCCAGGAAGAAGACGTGTCTGGGCCGTGAGTCATCATAGAAGCCGCTCTTTGCGGCACAGCAGGTGGAGGAGGTGCTGCATCATCTATCCCTTCAGCACCCTCTTCTTCATCATCGAAAAGAGGCTCGCCAACCTCATGATCACCTGCACGCTCAAAACGAGAAGAAGGACAAACCATGGTCTCGTCGAAGGTGACATCGGATGTCTCCATGACTCGGTTAGTGTCAAGGTTAAGTACACGATAAGCACGAGTATGAGTGCCATAACCCAAAAACACACCGTTCGAAGAACGACACTCAAATTTGTCCAAGTTGCCCTTTCTGAGTATAAAACAATGGCAACCGAAAACTCTAAAATAACTCACTTTGGGCAGTTTTCCAAAACGCAATTCATAAGACGTCTTTTTCAAGAAAGCTCGGAGAAAAATGCGATTGGAAATGTAGCAAGCAGACCTCATAGCTTCGGCCCAATATCGCCTAGGAGTCCTATGCTCATCGGGCATCGTCCTGGCCATCTCTACAGGGGTCCGATTCTTCCTTTCTACAACACCATTCTGAGGCGGTGTGTAGGGGGAAGAAAACTGATGCTCTAAACCCAATGAGTTACAAAACTTCTCAAATTCTGAATTCTTGAATTCGGAACCATTATCACTTCTAATAGCTCGCATTGAGTTCAAAGGGATCTCATTCTGAATACGCAAAATCAGATTGCGAGCAAAAGAGAAAGTCTCAGTTTTCTCAGCTAAAAAGAAAACCCACGAATATCTCGAAAAGTTGTCAACAACAACAAGCACATACCACTTCCCCCCAACCGAACTCAACCGAGCCGGACCAACAAGGTCCATGTGCAAAAGCTCTCCAGGGTGCTTAGTCCTGACCTGAGTCACTGGATGGTGGAGAGCGGCAACCATCTTCCCATGTCTACAAGAATGGCAAACAAGATCCTTCTCCATGGATAACTTGGGCAATCCTCGGATTAGGCCAAGTGAACTAAGTCTTGCAAGCAAGTCGAAGCTCAAATGTCCTAGTCTCCTATGCCACTTCCAAAGATCAGAGGAGGAAGGTCCAGCCAAAAGTCAACGAGAAACTCCAAATGACACCGAGAAATCCGCACGAAAGACTTTCCCAAAGGGCAAAATCCCACAAACAAGATTGCCTTGAGGATCCAAAATACGACTAAGATTCGGCTTAAAACCAATCTCATAGTCGTCATCAAAGAGTTGCGAAACAGAAAGAAGGTTAAAATGCAAGTTAGAAACAAGAGCAACATCGCGCAACACAAAGTGCTCATTAACTCGCACCGACCCACGAGACAACACTCTACCTTTTCTATTGTCGCCGAAGGTGATAAACTCCTTTCCGGCGACCGGACTAAGACTGGAGAACCACTTGGTGTTTCCGGTCATGTGCCTCGAGCAACCGGAATCCACCAACCAAACGTTCTCCAATCATTTTACCTACATCAATAAAAAGACATAGGGTGAGCATACAGTCCAACACTGGGGTTAGTGAAGTAAGGGGAATACCAGTGTTGGGCCGGCTGCTCAAAAGAACAGTTAGCAGAAAAACCATTCCTAGCATGCCTACGGGAAGAGCGGTCACCACGTTGAGGAAAACGTGGTCCGCTAAGGGAGGAGCGTCCATCGCGATACTCAAAACGCGGTGGGGGAAAACGCTCAACTACAAAGCCACCGCCACGGGGTCCATAGCCCATAAACGTAGGCTCCCGCCGGGCACGCTCTCTACGCGGCCTAGGCCTAGGAACTTGAGGTTTTGGACCTCTAGGCCTAGCAGCACGCCACTGAACATTCGGCACATGTACATCATGGAAGGGATGGTACATGTCCGTGTTGTTCATCTCCTTTACGCGGTGCACCTCTCTCTTGCGCCGAAAGCAAAACTCACTCAAGTGTCCATCTCTCCCACAGTGCTCACAATGGTACCTCACCACTCTCAAAGGGGGTTGTTGGTACTCACGGTAGTGGGTGTGGATCACTTTTCCCTTCTGTGGCATAAGCTCCTCCTGGATGGGTGGCATGGTGTCCAGCTTGTTCTTGAGGTGGTTTGGTTTGGGAGCCCATGATTGTTTCTTGGGTGGAACTCTCGGAGGCTCAACAAAGACCCCATCCTTGGTGTTAGGCTTGAGAGGCTTTTTGGGTGGAAGCTTGGTAAGTTTGGGAGTAGTGGTGGAGTTGGGCTTCTCACATGGGTTAAGACCACTCGACTCTCCAATCTTGCCAAAAGATGAAACATCAACACCCGGAGTAAAACCTACACCAGGACCTCCAGCAGCTCGCTTGAATTGGGAGATCATCATCCCGAGCTGTGGCTCACCGCTAGACACCCATGACAAGATGGTCCGAAGGTATGTGTTTTCCTCCTCGGTTTGCATCTTGTCATGCTTCACATTAGCGATCTCCATCTCCAAACCCTCACAAAGAACACACCTAGCCACACATGTGCTACCTGAGTTGGCCTCTTCAAGAGACACAATCTTGACATTCTTCTCTGCCAATTCAGATTGCAAGCCCGCATAGGACTTGCACGCACCCAACAGCGAGGATCTAGCCTTCAGCACATCCACCTCTCCTACCAACACATCGTGCTTGCTTCTCAAAGTGAGAAGGTCAGTCATGTGTGTGGTGCACATCTCACACACCTCCTCCTCGGTAACAACTACGGTGGACATGACAGATTCAAGTTCCTTCACCGTATCCTCCCACTTCTACCTAAACTGCTTGCGCTCTCTAGCTGCACGCCTAAGCAACTTATCCTGACTAAGGAGCACGGCAGTATGGTTCTCGACCTCAGCAGAAAGCTCGTCGGGGGTCTGAGATACCTGGGAGGTGTCGTCGTCGTCGTAGTCGTTCTGAGGAGTATCCTCCAGCTCGCCGTCGACCTCCTTGCCGAGGGCCATGGTGCAGAAGCCGTCGTCGTCGGCGAAGAAGCAGAGGCCATTCAGCTTGTCCTCGATCCTCTTCTTCTTCTCGGACTCATCATCGCTTGAGGCAGCGGAGTCGTCATCCGAGTCGTCGACATCGCTGAGCGTGGCGAAGAAAGCACGCTGCTCAGCCTGGGCCTTTGCCAAGTACTTCGTCTTGATGTACTCCTTGTCGAAGCCGCCCTTCCGCTTGTGCTTCGCGGGGACGTACTTCTCCTTGCGCTTGCTGGAGTCGTACTTGTGCCCATGATCCGCCTTGCCTAAGGTCTGCTTGTTCTTCTTCGGGCAATTGGCGATGAAGTGGTTGGGGTCGCCGCACTCGAAGCATCCTGAGCGTCCTCCTCCGCGGCGACGGTTCATGCGGTTGTTGTGGAACCGCGAGAACCGGTTGGCGAGCAAAGCCAACTCGTCATCCCCCATGAACTCCAGCTGCTCCTCTGTGACAGAAAGAAGAGAAGAGAGTGCAAAGCCACCAGAGGGATTAACAGAAGAGCCAGAAACCAAAGCCATCGACGGACCAGAAGGATTTTCATAAGAAGCCCTCGCCATGGCGTCAATCTCACTAGACTTGAGCTTACTGAAGAGCTCGTCGCAAGTGAGGGTCTCATAGTTAGGCGATTCGATGATCGCCTGAACCTTGGAATCCCACACCGATCGATCAAGAGTATGCAAAAGCTTCAAAGCTCTCTCATGATCATCGAAAGGCAACAGTTCCTTGTTAGCCCTCATCCTGTTGACAATCACCTGAAAGCGAGCGAATAAACTTTCTATGCTCTTGCCAGGCATATGTCGAAAGTTCTCATACTCTCGCTTGAATGACTCGTAGAGACGGGTTTTGAATTGAGAGGTTCCCTCATGGAAACGCATGATGGTAGCTCAAATCTCTCGAGCCGTAGTGAGGTGAGAAACACGGTCAAACTCGGACATGCTCAAACAAGAGAAAAGAGCATTACGAGCTCGGCTATTGGCATCGTGCTCATCGATCTGACGCTGAGTAACACGAGCAGCCAAGACCATGCAATCAGCAGAGTTGCAAATATGCCAAATGGAAGCACCAATTCTATGCAGATAGGCCGACATGCGTATCTTCCAATACGCATAGTTCGTCCCATCAAAGAATGGCGGTTTGCCCACGCCGCGATCCATGTCGCCTTCTATTGATCTGGAACCGGCTAAGGTGGAAGATCCTTAACCTGCTCCGATACCAATTGAAGGACCGAGAAAGCACTAGCAAGGCGACCAGAGGGGGGGGTGGAATGGGAGCCACAAAAAGTTTCACTCGAAACTTTGGCCAAATGTCCCAAAATCAACCCTAGAAGCTACGACCAAAACCGTGATGCCCACGACCGTTGGAAGAGGGTGGATGATCCCTAGGATCACAGCGAGGCACCACAAAGCGATAGCAAACCAAAACGCCAAAAGCACCGGCACGAGTTCGACTCCTAGAAACTAAGTCCCGAACGTAGATAGATGGCTACGTTGAGAAATCTCCAAATACCAATGCTAACAAGTAGCAAAGATACCTAGAGAGGTTCCTTGGTCAACACTAAGGCCAAACGAGAAGTCCAGAAACCAAGCGAACAAGCCGGTAGAGCAAACGCACTAAACCGGAGGCTAGAGCAGGATCCCGGACTGTCTGGCAGTACGGTCGCGGACTGTCTCCCAGTGGCGGACTATCCGGGCTCAGGTCGCGGACTGTCCGCCCGCCAAAAGAGCAAAACCGCAGTGCTGCTGAAGTCCCCTGGACGGTTCCCGGACTGTCCATGAAAACCAACGGCGGACTGTCCGCCGGTCAAACGAAGATAAGACAGCCGAAGAGCACGGCCACTGATCTGGCTCGTCCCCGACGCGCGGACTGTCCGCGAACGCGCAGAGAGGGCGATTTCAGTCGCCTTCTCCCCAAATCTCTCCAAATTTGATCCAAATCAAAATCCCACTTTCCCAGACTTGGAGAAGATGATCACGGGGTAGTTAGGAGACTATCCCAAAAGAAATCATCCGCTCAAATCGATTCAAACACCGGGAAATCGAAAGGGGAAGATCAAGAACAAAAAAAGCACCACGAAAACGAAATCAACCCGATCTACTTGTTCGTGAGGAGCAAGATGAATTCCTTCGGTGGAAATGATCTCCTCACTATAAAGAACAAGTTGATTCAAATGGATTTTGCAAAGACGCACTAGAGAGAGAGATCGAGCGACGGGAAAAACGTGGAGAAACGAAGAACGTGAAGAACACGAGCCAAAACGCGAATCAACACATCGATCTGCAACTGTGTGGCTACCACACGCTACAACAGTGAGGTTACGGCCTCACTTCCTCAAAATCTCCAGTACACAGAGGTATGGTTCTCTGCGAATCTCAGCTAGCTACAGGAGGGGATTGGGAGAGCAGGAAAACCTAGAAGCAAAGAGCAAATGACTGAGATAAATAGGGAGGAGGGTGTCTCCCTCTACTTATCCTAATTCTAATTCCTACTCTACCCCTCACTACTTACAGAGCGAACCAGCTAAACCCTAAGGTTATTCTGGACCAACTCGCGGTAGGTGGTGATCCGACGGCCACGTCCGCACAACTGGTAGCGTTGCCTCAACGCAACCTCCGATTGCCGCCACGTGCCGCCCTCGCTCTGCACCCCCGGTTTTGTGGCCCAAACCGGGAAACCAGTCTTCACAGCCAACCCCCGGTTTTGAGGCCCAAACCGGGAAACCAGCCGACCAGTGCCTGAGTTTTGTGGCCCAAACGCAGCAAACCCGCAGCGCCCAGGTTTTGAGGCCCAAACCTGGAAACCGTCCTCAGCCCGAGTTTTGTGGCCCAAACTCGGAAACCATCAGCACCCAGGTTTTGAGGCCCAAACCTGGAAACCGTCCACCCGATGGTTTTTCTCCTAGCTCTACCACCAAACCGAAGCTGTAGATGGGATGCACCGCCCGTGCACCCCGTCCACCGACACATGTCCCCAAGTCCTCGACTCAGGCAACACATGACCGCAAGTCTTCGCTCGTCGCTGTCCCAGGCTGTCAGCCACCACAGGCTGATCCTCGGGCCACCGGTCCCTCAGTCCAAGCCTCACATCCGCCCTTCGCCACTCTCGGTCCCTCGGCACGGCACGTCTCTACTTGACCTTCACCTTGCCTTTGATCACTGTATCCGTGCTCGACACCTGCACAACACAAGCCAAAGAACATGCGCATCATCCTAGTTGACAATCACTCATCACTCAGAGACTCGGCATACACCCATGTTTCCGCACCAAGCCTCACGTCCGCCCTTCGCCACTCTCGGTCCATCGGCACGACACGTCTCTACTTGACCTTCATCTTGCCTTTGATCACTGTATCCGTGCTCGACACCTGCACAACACAAGACAAAGAACATGCGCATTATCCCAGTTGACAATCACTCATCACTCAGAGACTCGGCATACACCCAATGTATCCGCAATCTCCCCCTTGATGATGCATTGTCAGCTACCAACACAAATCATAATGGAATAGAGGAAGGAAGGAAGGAAGAGAGAGAACTCGACCAAATGACCCAAAAGCATAGCAAAGCCGAAGAAGATCAAGTGGAAAGAGCAAAACAGCTTGGTTCCCAAAGACATGGGCAACGGCTCGACACAACCAAGCAAATCAAAGCTAGCCCTCAAGAAGAGGTAGAACAGGCTCAACACCGCTAGCAAGAAAACTTGATACCGATTGAAAGATCAACTGAAATTCAAGCAAAACAGAGCTAGCCCTCAAGAAGAGGCAAAACGGGCTCAACACCGCTAGCGAAGAAGCTCAATACCAACGGAAGAAAGCTTGATACCAACTGAAGAGCATAAAAGCAAAAGGTGCTAGTTCCTCAAGAAAGAGGCAACGGCTCAACACAACTAGCTACCAAAAATGCTCCGAAAACTCAGCAGCGAGCAAACTCCCCCTCAAATAGTGCACACAACCCACGGAGCTCACATGATTTGTCAAAATTTTCCCCCTTAGTTGAAAATGCACCATCAAGCAAATGTGCACAAGCACTCAAATTTCTCCCCCTTGATAGAATATCTCCCTCCAAAAATGCATATGAGTTAAAATGCAAGTTAGCAGCTTCAGGAATATAATCAAGAGAGTGCAAAGATGCTCTACACAGTTCTGATCTGATGACTCAACAACATCCATAATAAGCTAGCAAAGGCTCAAACTGATCACCAAATACGAAATATGAACATGAGAGCAAAATGAGCAGTTTCAGTCAAAAGGTATTCACCATCAAAATAGCATGAAACATGTATAGACAGGAAGTCAGACAAGTGCTAAACATGTATACAAGGTGAACTACCCCTAGCACAGTTCAATCATCATGCTATAGAATGAAACAAAGACTTGTGTATCCAAATTTTATCGGAGTTGCAGCGGTTAAATTACACAAGTTTAAATTTCAGCATGCGATTGCAAGAGGTTGAAAGCTTGTCATTGCCTAACTTTTCAACTGTGCGAAGCCTATGCAGAAGCAATTAGAAGCTTAAAGCAACCATTTCGGTCATACACTACATAGCTCAAGTTTAACTTAAAGTGCAATGAGAGACAGTCTCGAAACTGTGATGTGCTGACAAGCAATCCCATCTCGATCTTTCCAATTCACTTAACTTGGTTCAAAAAATAAAGCAGAATATGAACATACCAAGCAAGTGAATGATTCAACACTAGAGACATAGCAACTAGCATATATGAAAAACACAAGTGATTTCAACACATTCTACACATGCTAGTTGAATATCTCAATGGTGAACATTTTCAAGTTTTATGTTCATTAAGCAAATTCACCATTCATAAAATAGCTCCGCTCAAAACATGTATCAGTGATAGAAAGAGCATAAGCTACAAGCATCATCATAAAGCATCGGAGCAAATACTATACAAAGCATATTTACATTCTAAAGATTATATACATGAAACTCTGAATGTAAACATGCAAGATGAAATGCAAAGATGTAAGAAGAAACCAAAATAAAAACACAAAGTCAGTTTATAATACAAGAATCAAATGTTTCCCCCATCTAAAAGGGGAAACACACACCAAGTTCACCTCTCAACCTAGCAAAGTTGATTGGTCCAAAGGCTTGGTGAAAATATTAGCCAACTGATGATGAGTATCGACATGGCGAAGGTCGATATCACCCTTCTCATAGTGGTCTCGTAGAAAATGAAAGCGCACATCAATGTGTTTGTTCTTAGAGTGCAGCACGGGGTTCTTAGCAATGCTAATAGCACTCGTGTTGTCACAAAGCAAAGGAACGCGAGAAAAGCTCAGACCAAAATCATGCAAAGTGGTCATCATCCAAAGCACTGGGAACAACAGCTAGCCGCAGCAACATACTCAGCCTCCGTGGTAGACTGGGCGAC
>CM019830.1:87184137-87231132 GCA_009763385.1 Coix lacryma-jobi var. lacryma-jobi
AGGATTTTCATAAGAAGCCCTCGACATGGCGTCAATCTCACTAGACTTGAGCTTACTAAAGAGCTCATCGCATGTGAGGGTCTCATAGTTAGATGATTCGATGATCGCCTGGACCTTTGAGTCCCACACTGACCGATCGAGAGTATGCAAAAGCTTCAAAGCTCTCTCATGATCGTCGAAAGGCAACAGCTCCTTGTTCGCTCTCATCTTGTTGACAATGACCTGAAAGCGAGCGAATAAACTCTCTATGCTCTCGCTAGGCATATGTCGAAAGTTCTCATACTCCCGCTTGTGTGACTCGTAGAGACGGGATTTGACTTGAGTGGTTCCCTCATGGAAGCGCATGAGGGTCGCCCAAATCTCATGAGCCGTGGGGAGGTGAAAAACGTGATCAAACTCGGACATGCTCAAATAGGAGAAAAGAGCATTACGCGCTCGGCTATTGGCATCGTGTTCATCGATCTGAATCTGAGTGACACGAGCAGCCAAGACAATGTAATCGTCCTTGTTGCAAATCTCCCAAACAGAAGAGCCCATGCTCTGGAGATAGGCCGACATACGTATCTTCCAATACGCATAGTTCGTCCCATCGAAAAATGGCGGTTTGCCCATGCCACGATCCATGTCGCCTTCGGTGGATCTGGAACCGGCTAAGGTGGAAGATCCTTAATCCGCTCCGATACCAATTGAAGGACCGAGAGTGCTACATGAAAGCGACCAGAGGGGGGTGAACGGGAGCTTCAATTTTCCTTTCAGAAATTTGTCGCCACTGTATCCAAAATCAACCCCAAGAGCAAACCCTAGAGCTCACAATTGTCCACGACCCTAGAGGTAGGGTGGATGCTTCCAAGAAGCACAGCGGGACACTACACGACTCTAAAAACCCAACGCAAAAACCGGAAATCAAAACCGACAACGAGCGAGCAAACCGCAGACGAAACAACACAAGACTGTTGTAACACCCCTGGTGTTAAGCAACCCTAAATGCATAACTTGACATCTCATGAGCATAAGCATGATCATCATCCCATGTTGCATTTTGTTTGTTAAGTGTCATTTCATGTCTTGGCTTGCAATGTTATGCTTGGTGAGATGCTTGTTTGACTTGCTTTTGGAGTGTGTGAGTCTCCTAAGTAGTTGAACCTTGTTGAGGAGTCCAAATGAAGCTAGGTTTGTGTTGGTCTTTTTGGCTAACCAAGTCATTAACCCTAGATGCCTTAATGGAGCCCTAGGACCCCCTTTGTTTGACTAACTGAGACCTCCTTGATAGAAGCTTTGCATGGTTGTGCGCCCTTAACCAAAAGTGTGTAGAATTTAGAGTAGAACAAAAAGTGTTTAAGGGCCAACTCATGAAAATGAGTTTAACAAGGTGTTTTAGGACCCACAAGGCAGAAATGGGGGAGGTTAGACTTAGAAAAATTTCCTAAGTCCCTAACTGGAAAAACAGTTTCGCTGAGCGATCTTTGGAGCTTTTCTGGGAGCAATCTAGGCCGAACCAAAGCTTGATCTTGTAACCAAAGTTGAAGTTGGCATGTAGCTCTACTCAATGGAACAAGTGGTTTAGCATGTCATCAAGTAGATTAGGAGATAATCGGGTCCAAAGTTCGGCCGTCAGTCGGCCATCGGCAACTGAATCGGCCGATTCAGTTTGAATCGGGCCGTGCCGTGCTGACCGCGCGCAGGACTCGCCCGCCGCGCGGCGCGCGCCGGCCGGGGATGCAGCGTTCGCGTGTGGTGTGGCGTGCACAAGGCCGCCTCGCCCCTGCCCGAAGCCGCACTCCCTCCATTCTGTCCCTCTCGCTCTCTCGCCGTCGCCCAAGCAGAAGAGAGGGGCGAAAACAGAGCGCCGCCGCCATTCGCCGCCGTCCGGACGCCTCGCCGCAAGCCCAACGACCCACAAGGCTTCGCCGTGAGCCCCCGCATCTCTTGCTACCCTTAGCGCCCCATAGGAGACCCTAGGCAAGCCTCGGGATGAGCCGCCGCCATGGCCTGCCATGACCGCCGAGCTCGGTTCGCCGTGGCCGGCCTCCTTCCCGTGGTTTCGTGTCGCCCTAGCTCACGTTCAAGGGTTAGGGAAGGTTCGTAGAAGATGTAGAAGGTGACGGTTTGGACGGTTAGGGTTTGGAGACAGCGGTACGCCGCGCCCGCCATGTCCGCCATGGCCGACGAGCTCGGTCCGCCGTGGCCAACCCCCTTCCCGTGCCCGTCCGTTGGTCCTAGCTAGCGTTCGCGAGTCGCCTTGGACCGTAGAAGGCGTTGGTGGTGTTGTTGAGCCGATTAGGGTTTGGTAGTGTCAGTACGCCGCATCCGCCGTCCGCCATGGTCGCCGGAGTCGGCATGGCCATGATCCGCGGGTGCTCGGAGTAGGAGCCCTGGCTCCTGAGCCTCGGGTTAGGGTTGTGAAGGTCGCCGGAGTAGAAATCGCTGCGTTGGTTTGGCTCGGGATGACCGGAGCCGGCCGGCGTAGCATGTTGCCGTCGCCGTCGTGTCCGCCATGGTCACCGGCGAGCTCGATTCGAGCATGCGCTAGGCCTGAGTGTGGTACCGTCGGGTGCGGAAGAGGAGAGGAGTAGGGTGGAGGTGTCCGTTTCGCCGGAGAGGTCGCCGCCGGCGAGCTTCGCCGCGGTCAACCTTTCCCCTGCTTCGGTGTGACTGACCGGTGAGGTCGGTTTGACCAAGGGTCCCGCGGGTCAGTGGCTTGGGTCCCGGTTGTCAGTGTCTTGGGTGCAATAGCCTGGGTGCGTGTAGCAGTTTAGGTTAAAGGGGTTTTTCAGGGTTTTGTTTAAATAGGTTTCAGAAATGTTTGATTAGTTTGTTTAATTCATATCTTGAGTTCTATAAATGCTAAAAAGGTGAAACAAGTTTGGTTAAGTTTGTTGTGATGAGTTCTATGCATGAAAAATATAATATTCCAGTTTGTGATAAAGTTGTGTGTGGTTATATTTAATTCATGTTTAGGCTGAAATCTTGTTAAATGCATAGTAATCTGTGTATTGCTCAGAAAAATATGATTCTTGTTTTGTTAGGTTTGTATTGATGAATAGCTTCTGGGAAAAATGTAATATGATGTTGTTCTGTGGAATATTTTGGCAGTAGCAATTAAAATGAATAAATGATATTTTCTTGTTTATTTTGTAGTAATTAAAATATGAGGAGTTTGAACCTGAGAATTTATATACACTGCTCTTGTGCTAAGAAGTTCAGTAGAAAAATGAGAAATCTGTTGTTTGACACTTTCTGCTAGGATGTGTAGTTCAAAGCACCTTTTCATGATAGAATTTGTCTTTTTCATAGGGAATGGAGTTTAAGTTCAAATGGGGTGAAATTTGGACAGGGGACTTGATTAGGTGTTGTTCACTTCCAGTAATTTCTGTAGCTTTTTCTGAAGCTGTCTAAGATGGGTTGCTGTTATAGGCTTGATTAAATGGATTATTTCAGCATGCAATTAAAGGGGAATAAATTAATTAAGTGAAGTGCTTGTTGTGGTAATTGTGAGTCCTAACCAACTAATTAGGTAGGTTAATTGTTGGTTGGATGTTTAGATCTTTTGTAATCACTAGTTTGATGTGACTACCTTGTTGAAGAGAACGCAGTAGATGACATGTGCTTATCTCCTGAGTTATCTTGTTCTATGTTGCATCCCATGCATTCCATGTGCATTCATATTACTTATGCGTGTTATGCATCATACAGGATCGGTAGTGGAGACCCATAACTCACCACCGGAGGAGCCGTGTCCGGAGGAGACCCAGGACCAGAGGACCGAAGAAGGAGACGTCGAGGACCTGCCTGAGTGCCACGACCATCGTCCCTCCGACTTTGATCGAGGCAAGCCCCGGAGCATCCCACTCCTACGGTTTGCAATTGCAATTACGAATTAACCTGATATGTTTGTTGCATTAGGTTATAGGAGTTGAGTGATACCGTTGATGCAGTATTTACTTATCCTTGTCCACCTGCAATTATATCTTCTTATCCCTGTTAAGTCTAGGCTCGTTTATGCTTAGCCTGCTTAGAATGGTAAAAGTCGGGTGATTTCCTGTCTCCCGCCTATAGGTGGATACTGATCATGACTAGCCTCGTGCTATCATGGAGATAACCATGTGATAATTAATTTGAGACCGGGCGGGATGTAGGAGCAGCAGGACATGGGTTCTGTGTGCTAGTAGTCTCCCGTCTGTGTCGATTAGGACCCGACGAAGGCACAACTCAGTCATTTTGAATGCGTCAATCATTTAACGGAGCAGGTCAGGGTACCTCCCATGAAGCCGAGTAGGGCTATTCGAGCCGGTGATGGAGATGTTGACGCCTAACACCCAGGGCCTTATATGTACCGTGGGGAACTATTCTGAGCAACCTGGCATGGTCCGTGGACAGGCGGGGCCTGACTGACCTGGCATGACCGTGGGCAGTTATAGCTGGAGCGACCTGGCATTGAGATAACCCCCGGTGTAGAAGGGCCCATGACCGTCTCACGTGTTGTGTTCTCGAATTTCCTGAAGTGGTCGCCGACGGCTGCTTGGCAAGGTGTGATCGGGCGAGTGTGCGACATCTTTGTCCCCAGCTGGGTAGGAATCGATTATAATCGCCATCGCTCCTGGTTAGTGAGTAACTTGACTGGGCATGTGTTACCGTAGTAACTTATGGAACTAAAGATGGTTATGGTACTGAATCTGAAAGTCTATTGATGAAATAGTCCCTCTTATTGATTAAATAGTCAAGTGTTTGCTCTAGATCAGGTGCAAATCTAGTTAATCAGGCTGATTACTTAAAACTGACTGCTAATGCTCTAATGTTGATTATTTAATAATGAAAACGCTTTTTTGCAAGAGGGTAAGTATGGCCATCCCCAAATACAGCCTTGCATACTCCTTGGTGTCGTTTATTTCTGGTTTATGACGTGTAAGTATAACTGAGTACCTTCTCGTACTCAGGGTTCTATTCCCTTGTTGTTGCAGATGGGCAATGCTTCTATGGCTATTGCGAGAACTGTCTGTACCCCGTTGAGGGTGGTGACTAGACCATGGGCATGGTCAACTCTTATCCTTCCCTGATGCTTTTGTGGACTGATCAGGCATTGGCACCATATTGTGAACTGAGAACTTATGTTTAAAACTATGTTGCTTCCGCTTTCGAAATTCAAACTATGGTTTGTAATAATTGCTGAACTCTGATGTATTTGAATTATGTGTGAACTGAATGTACCTCGTGGACATGTATGCTAATCTATTATGATCTTGGCTAAAGTTGAATGATTTGAAATCCTTCGAGATTTCCGGACTACCGGGTTTGTACAAGCTTAAGTATCTGAAATCTCAGTGAAAGCGGGGATTCGATGCTTAATCTGGTATAAATTGGTCGGTTCTGTCACAACGATGATGTCCACCTCATCCTAGGAAGACCATTCCTCTGCGCTACAAGTGCAATCATCTACAAGAGGAAATCCATTTTCGCTTTCCTGAAAAAAGGGGTACGATGCTACTTCATCAACTACATGCCCAATGAAGCACCCAAGAAGAATAGAAGTGAAAGAAGCCGCTCTCAATGCCAAAGAAGACAAACTATCAAGAATAGAGAGGCCAATCACGAAGAAGAAGCTATCGGCACTCTCCCAGAAAAGAAAGGAGAGAAACCTCAAGACAGTGAACCACAGGAAGTGAAGACTTAGACCAAGAAAGTATGAAAGAAAAAGTCTGCACCTCAGAGGTACAATCAATAACAACTTTCCAAACGTCTGACATACCTTGGGAGGTCTGAACCAAGGGAAGGTCCGGTTCGTCGGACCTAAATATCTGAACCTTCGCCAAAAGGTAAAAATCGGTAGTTCTCTTTATATTTACTTTGCTGCATATTTCTCATATTTAATTCTTAGTCATTTATTGCATCATCATATTTAATCATTGCATCATCATATTTAATTCACAAACATTTTAATTTCTGCATTGCATTAGAAAAGAAAATAAAAATATTACATTTGTTACACTACATCATAAACCATGAAGCCCCATGTGAATAATTCTATGGTGTGTACAATCCCACAGGAATGTTCATCGTGGTGGCATAAATAATAAAAATAAATATGCATGCATTCATCCTATTGCATTTTCTCTTGCATCATAAAAAATAAAAACATAAAAATATTGAGAAAAAGATCTTACTGAAATTCTGGACAACTAAGGCTTGAGTGGCCAACCGCTAATACTTAATCTGTTCCACAAGTTTTCTTGTCTATTTGAGTTTCACAGGATTTGAAAGGCCAAGAAAAGCTGACGAGCAAGTGAATGCTCCATCCACTGTTGGAGCACTGTCTCAACAAACATCAACATCAATCAAAACTCTAATAGAGGAAGGACATATCCACGGCCAGTCTGCTACATTGCAAGATCGAATAACTACGTCAACATTCAGCTTGGGGGAAGGCACTCCCATATATCCACGTAAGTATCTTTATCCTCTTAAGTTTTTCATTATGTAAAGAAATTCAAAACACCAAAAATATGTTAGCACATGAAGGTTCACTCTTAAAAATGAAAACCCCAAAAATATGTGGGCACATGAAGGCTCACCCATAAAAGAAAAGAACAAAAATATGTGGGCACATGAAGGCACACAATTAATAAAAAAAGAGACAAAAATATATGAGCACACGAAGGCTCAACGTTATTTAGGGAACCAGCTTGGGGGAGACGCACCCCCGTTATCTTCGCGATTCAGGTATGTCTTTATTATTACTACTACTACTATTATTAGCTTTATCTTAAAGTGTGATTAAATAAATAGTGTGTCTAGTTTGTTTTAAGAAGTTGATGATCAAAGAAGACCCCTCTCTCTCTAATCTATTGCATGGAAATGATGAATAGTTGCTCTATCTAATTTCTTTCAAGTACCTAGCCTTCAAAGCATGAGTTCTCCTAATTAATAATGATGCCTTAAAATAAAATTAAATGCATGGTTGGCAAATACTTGATCTAAGGTCTAGGTAATTGGGATATGACATGTGATGATCTGAGCTACTATTATCTTGTTCTAAACAACACTAAAGTTCCGGAGATTTCTAAATATAAACATGACTAATAATTGCATTGAGTTAGATTAAGCTTTGTGACCCTATGAGTAGTTTATCATACCATTGAATTAAGATCACTTACACATTTCATCCATCTTCCGCATAATGCTCATAATTATCTCTTGCTATACTCTCTGATGTTTGTTGGAAACATGTGGCTATGAAAAAAAAGAGAGAAAGATCTGAGGAAATAAAAAGGGACAAGTGTCCGAAACCTCAAAAAGCTAGATCCCGAGGAAATAAAAAGGGACAAGTGTCCGGAACCTCAAAAGAAAAAAAGAAAAAAAATGTCAAAGAAAAAAAAAATGGGCATGTGCCCGACAGTAGAATTAGCCTAATAGCCATATGTCTCTGATAAATAGAAGAGAGTGAATATATTCAAAAGAGCATCCGACTTCATTCTTCCGTACACATGCACTTCTTGATTCAATGGTTGGTTGACTTTCTCTTTGGATCCATTGTTTAATTTGACAACATATGTATTAATGCTTTTGAAAATTAACTAAAACTCTGGGATAAAGGTGAAGTGAAAGAACTAGAGACATAGTGCTTGATTTGATCATTCAATCTCTCAATTATTCAAGATCTAAGGTAAAAGTAATAAGCCCCATGAAGAATAACATGATATGTTTCGGAGAATTTTTGTTTAACAGCAGGTGTAGTTGTTGGAAACGAAGATTTTGTAGCAACTCCTGATCCATTGATAAGTTTTGGTTTTGCTAAGGGACTAGCAAAGGATAAGCTTGGGGGAACTTGTTGACGCTGGTTATCTATCAAAATTAAAGGATAAATAAATATGAAAAGGACATGAATTCAATCACCAACGAAGGTTTAGGGTTTTAATTGACAATATTCCATGAGTTTTGGTGAATTGTGATTCTGCAGGGACAAAACCAGAAAACCAGCGCTGATTGCTTCCCCGAGAAGGAAACCGACGGGAGATAACGCAACCGCCATGTCAGGAAGTTTCTAGAAGACTCCAGAGGACACCAGAAGACACCAGGAGGTCGACCACCACGAGAGGATGACAGGTGGGACCGATCGGTCCCACCATGAGACCGGTCGGTCTCCCCCTGGGCCCGCTGGCCTCCGTCTTCTAGAAGCTTCCTCCACCGACCTCTAGGATGCATCTTAGCCGTACCTTAAGACAGTTTAATCCAACGGCCGCGGTTGATCCCTCAGGGCTATATAAGCAGCCCCAGACCCCCCTCTCCAGGCATCTCCATCTTCATTATTCATCTCCACATCAGAAACTAGGGTTTCAATTAGAAGTAGAGGTCCCTCTAGATGAATCTCTTCTAGTTCATCTAGAATTAGATCTAGTTCATCTAGTTGTAATCAAGAGCCAGCTATCAAGTAGAAGACTAGATACCCCTCTAGTAGGATTAGAACCTAGTCTTATTCTAGAACTAGAAGAGAGGAAGAGATCAAGAAGGAGCTTTGGCCTGTCGGATCAACTTCTTCGTCTTGTACCTGTGGATTCAAGTTCTTCGTCAACTTGCTTCAACGATCGTTTCGGTAATCAACATCTATATTTAAGTTTGAGCCATTGTTTTTATTATTCTTAAGGTTTAATGACTCTCTTTTGAGTACTTTAATTCTAGTCGCTCTAGAGTTAGAGTAGTTGGATAGTGTAAGCGTGGTGCTTAGACTTGATAGCTCATATTTGCCTCCTATAACGCTGGTAGTAGTGGTTGTTCACAAGGGTGACTCTTATAGCCTTGTTGATTCTTTTATAGTCCACTTACCCGTGTGTAGGTTCAGTAGGATTATACATTTGCATAAAAGAATCATACTCTGTTTGTGACCTTTTATGGCAACTTCCCCACTAAGAATAATATAAACATATCACTCTTGAATTGGATTTAGACGACCTTAGTGATCCCCTCTATGCTTTTAGCTTCTCCGTCCTTGTTAGCTACTCAGGGGTTATATTCTTTGAGACTTAACACTATCCGTTCCTTTGGGTTCGATATTAAAACTGGGTTACTCCGGTGAAGTGCTACATCGGTAGATTTTATCTGTGCGCTTGCGGATAAAGTAGAGTGTGCGTTAATTTATACCAACAGGCCTGTAAAACAAGCTCCGAGGAGAATTACAGCAGAAGTTATGGCAGACGTGAAAACAGAAATCACTCGGCTTTATGAAGCTAATTTCATTCGGCAATGTAGATATGCTGAGTGGATATCTAGTGTAGTCCCTGTGTATAAGAAAAATGGGAAAAATGAGAGTTTGCATTGATTTCACGGATTTGAATAAAGCTACTCCAATGGATGGCTACCCGATGCCAGTAGCAGACATGTTGGTTGATGCAGCGGCAGGGCATAAGGTAGTCAGTTTTATGGATGGTAATGCTGGTTATAATCAAATCTTTATGGCAGAAGAAGATATACATAAAACTGCATTCAGATGTCCGGGTGCTATAGGATTATATGAGTGGGTAGTTATGACCTTTGGGCTTAAAAATGCTGGTGCAACTTATCAAAGGGCTATGAATTATATCTTTCATGAGCTGATCGGCAAGATTGTAGAAATCTACATTGATGATGTGGTTGTAAAGTCCGAGGATTATCAACAACATCTTAAAGATCTCAGAGATACTCTAGAATGTGCAAGAAAACATGGATTAAGAATGAATCCCCACAAGTGTGCATTCGGAGTGTCAGCTGGACAGTTTTTGGGGTTTATGGTACATGAAAAGGGATTGAAGTCGGTCAGAAAAGTTATGACGCGATTGATAAAGCAATACCACCGACTATAAAAACTCAGTTACAATCTTTGATTGGTAAAATTAATTTCATCAGAAGATTTGTTTCAAATTTGTCAGCCAGAATTTTACCATTCTCAGTGTTGCTAAAATTGAAGGATGACCAAGAATTTAAGTGGGGAAGTGAGCAACAGAAAGCATTTGATGAAATCAAGGAATATATGAAGTCTCCACCAGTTTTGATTCCTCCTCACAAAGATAAACCTTTTAAATTATATGTTTCGGCTGATGATCATACAATTGGATCGACTTTAATACAAGAATTTGAAGGGAAGGAAAGAGTAGTGTTCTATCTTAGTAGAAGGTTACTTGATCCGGAAACAAGATACTCTCCCATTGAGAAGTTATGCTTATGTTTGTACTTTTCATGCACCAAACTTCGACATTATCTGTGATACATGGGTGTATGCTGAGTCTCGAGTGATGAGTGATTGTCAACGGGTTTGATCGCATGTTCTTTGACTTGTGTTGTGCAGGTGTCGAGCACGGAGATAGTGATCGAGGGCAAGGTGAAGGTCAAGTAGAGACGTGCCGTGCCGACGGACCAGGAGCGGTGAAGGGCGGACGTGAGGCTTGGACTGAGGGACCGGTGGCCTGAGGATCAGCTGTGGTAGCTGACAGCCTGGGACAGCGATGAGCGGAGACTTGCGGGGCAAGGTGTTGCTCGGGTCGAGGACCTGGGGACACGTGTCGGTGGACGGGGTGCACGGGCGGTGCATCCCCTCTACAGCTTCGGTTTGGTCGTAGAGCCAGAGAAAAACCATCGGGTGGACGGTTTCCAGGTTTGGGCCACAAAACCTGGGTGTGCTGCGGGTTTGCCGAGTTTGGGCCACAAAACTCGGGCTGAGGACGGTTTCCAGGTTTGGGCCTCATAACCTGGGCGCTGGCGGGTTTCCTGGTTTCGGCCTCAAAACCAGGGGATGGACTTAGAGGCTGGTTTCCCGGTTTGGGTCTCAAAACTGGGGGTGGACGTAAAGGACTGGTTTCTCGGTTTCGACCACAAAACCGAGGGTGCAGAGCGAGGGCGGCACGTGGCGGCAATCGGGATGTTGCGTTGAGGTAACGCTACGAGTTGTGCGGGTGTGGCCGTCGGATCATAGCTATCTTCGAGTTGGTCCAGAATAACCCTAGGGTTTAGCTGGTTCGCTCTATAATTAGTTGAGGGGTAGAGTAGGAATTAGAATTAGGATAAGTAGAGGGAGACACCCTCCTCCCATCCTATCTCAGCCATTTGCTCTTTGCTTCTAGGGTTTCCTGCTCTCCCAATCCCCTGCTGTAGCTAGCTGAGATCCGTAGAGAACCATACCTCTGTGTAGTGGAGATTTTGAGGAAGTGAGGCCGTAACCTCACTATTGTAGCGTGTGGTAGCCACACGGTTGCAGATCGATGACTTGATTCACATTTTGGTTCGTGTTTTTCGCGTTCTTCGTTTCTCCGCGATTTTCCCGTCACTCGATCTCCCTCTCTACTGCGTCTTTGCAAAATCTGTTTGAATCAACTTGTTCTTTATAGTGAGGAGATCATTTCCACCAAAGGAATTTATCTAACTCCTCATGAACAAGTAGATCGGGTCGATTTCGATTTCGTGGCGCTTTTTGGTTCATACATCTTCCCCTTTGATTTCCCGTTGATTGATTTGATTTAAGTCGATGATTTCTTAGGGATAGTCTCCTAACTACCTCATGATCATTCTCTCCAAGTTTGGGATCAAGGGATTGTGGTTTCAATCGATTTAGAGAAGATTTGGGTGAAGAGCGACCAAAATCACCCTCACTGGGAGTTGGCGGACAGTCCGCCATCCCAGCCGCGGACAGTCCGGGAACTGTCCAGGGAACTTCAGCAGTTGTGCAGTTTTGCACATTCAGCCGGAGGACAGTCCGCCACCTGCTCGCGGACAGTCCGCAGTAGGGCCGGATAGTCCGGGACCGTACCGGCAGACAGTCCGGGATCCTGCTGAAGGTTGCGTTTTAGTGCGTTTGCTCTCCCGGCTTTTCTGTTTGGTTTTCGGACTTCTCGTTTGACCTTGTAGTTAACCAAGGAACATCTCTAAGTATCTTTGCTACTTGTTAGCATCGATATTTGGTGATTTCTCGACGTAGCCTTCCATCTACGTTTGGGACTCGATTTTCAAGGGTTAAACTAGTGCCGGTGCTTTTGGTTTTTGGTTCGCTATCGCTTTGTGGTGCCTCGCTGTGATCCTAGGGATCATCCACCCTCTTCCAAGGGTCGTGGGCATCACGGTTTCGGACATAGCTTCTGGGGGTTGATTTTGGGACATTTGGCCAAAGTTTTGAGAGAAATTTTTGTGGCTCCCATTCACCCCCCCCTCTGGTCGCCTTGCTATTTGCATTCTTGGTCCTTCAATTGGTATCAGAGCAGGTTAAGGATCTTCCACCTTAGCCAGTTCCAGATCCATAGAAGGCGACATGGATCGCGGCGTGGGCAAACCACCATTTTTCGATGGGACGAACTATGCGTATTGGAAGATACGCATGTCGGCCTATCTCCAGAGCATGGGCTCTTCTGTCTGGGAGATTTGCAACAAGGAGGATTACGTTGTCTTGGCTGCTCGTGTCACTCAGCTTCAGATAGATGAGCACGATGCCAATAGCCGAGCGTGTAATGCTCTTTTCTCTTGTCTGAGCATGTCCGAGTTTGGTCGCGTTTCTCACCTCCACACGGCTCATGAGATTTGGGCGACCCTCATGCGCTTCCATGAGGGAACCACTCAGGTCAAATCCCGTCTCTATGAGTCGCACAAGCGGGAGTATGAGAACTTTCGACACATGCCTGGCGAGAGCATAGAGAGTTTATTCGCTCGCTTTCAGGTCATTGTCAACAAGATGAGAGCGAACAAGGAGCTGTTGCCTTTCGACGATCATGAGAGAGCTTTGAAGCTTTTGCATACTCTCAATCGGTTGGTGTGGGACTCAAAGGTCCAGGCGATCATCGAATCATCTAACTATGAGACCCTCACATTCGACGAGCTCTTTAGTAAGCTCAAGTCTAGTGAGATTGACGCCATGTCGAGGGCTTCTTATGAAAATCCTTCTGGCCCGACTATGGCTTTGGTTTCTAGCTCTTCTACTAACCTCTCTGGAGGATTTGCACTTTCTTCTCTCTTTTCTGTCACAGAGGAGCAGTTGGAGTCTTTGGGAGACGACGAGTTGGCTTTGCTTGCCAACCGGTTCTCGCGGTTCCACAACAACCGCATGAACCGTCGCCGCGGAGGACGACGCTCAGGATGCTTTGAGTGCGGCGACCCCGACCACTTCATCACCAACTGTCCCAAGAAGAACAAGCAATCTTGGAAGGGCGATCATGGGCACAATTATGACTCCGGCAAGCGCAAGGAGAAGTACGTCCCCACGAAGCACAAGCGGAGGGGCGGCTTCGACAAGGAGTACATCAAGAAGAAGTACTTGGAGAAGGCCCAGGCTGAGCAGCGTGCGTTCTTCACCACGCTCAGCGACGTCGACGGCTCGGATGACGACTCCGCTGTTTCAAGCGACGACGAGTCCGAGAAGAAGAAGAGGATCGAGGACAAGCTGAACAGCCTCTGCTTCTTCGCCGACGACAAGGGCTTCTGCACCATGGCCCTCAGTGACGAGGTCAACGGCAAGCTGGAGGACATCCCTCGGAACGACGGCGACGACGACGACACCTCCCAGGTATCTCTGACCCACGACGAGCTTTCTGCTGAGGTCGAGAAGCTTACTGCCGCCTTGCTTAGTCAAGATAAGCTGCTTAGGCGTGCCGCTAGAGAGCGCATGGAGTTTAGGCCAAAGTGGGAGGACACGGTGAAGGAGCTTGAGTTTGCCAAGTCCACCATGGCCGTGTCTGAGGAGATTGAGTGTGAGATGTGCACCAAGCACATGACTGACCTTCTCACACTGAGAGGTAAGTATGTTGTTTTGGTTGGAGAGGTGGATGAGCTCCGGGCTAGACCCTTGTTGTTGGGTGCGTGCAAGACCTGTCCAGGCTTGCAAACCGAGTTGGCAGAGAAGAATGCCAAGATTGAGTCTCTTGAGAAGGCCAGCTCGGTAGCACTTCTGTGTCAAGGTGTGCTTTGTGCGAGGGTTTGGAGATGGAGATTGCCAATGTGAAGCATGACAAGATGCAAACCGAGGAAGAAAACACATACCTTCGGACCATCTTGTCATGGGTGTCTTGCAATGAGCCATAGCTTGGGATGATGATCGCTCAGTTTAAGCGAGCTGCTGGAGGTCCAGGTGTTGGTTTTGCTCCGGGTGTTGATGTTTCTGCTTTTGGGAAGATTGGGGAGTCGAGTGGTCTGAACCCTTGTGAGAAGCCGAACTCCACCACTACTCCCAAACTTACCAAGCTTCCACCCAAAGAGCCTCTCAAGCCTAACACCAAGGATGGAGTGTTTGAAGAACCTCCATGAGCTCCACCCAAGAACCAACAATGGGCTCCCAAACCCAACCACCTGAAAAACAAGCTAGACACAATGCCACCTATTCAGGAGAAGCTTATGCCACAGAAGGGCAAAGTGATCCAAACCCACAACCGTGAGTACAAACAACCCCCTATGAGAGCGGTGAGGTACCATTGTGAGTACTGTGGGAGAGATGGACACTTAGGTGAGTTCTGCTTTCAGCGCAAGAGAGAGGAACGCCGAGCCAGGGAGATGAACAATGCGGACATGTACCATCCTTTCCATGATGTACATGTGCTAAATGTTCAGAGGAGAGCTCCGAGGAGAGCTTCTAGGCCTAGAGGTGCAGTACCTCAAGGTCCTAGGCGTTAGGGAGGTGTTGCCCGACGGGGTCCTGACTTTGCAGGATACGGACCCCGTGGCGGAGGCTTTGTTGAGCATTTTCCCCCACCGCGTTTTGACTATCGCGATGGACGCTCCTTCCTTAGCGGACCACGTTATCCTGTGCGTGGTGATCGCTTTCCTCGTAGGTAGGCTAGGAATGGTTTTTACACTGACCGTTCTTTTGAGCAGCCGGCCCAACACTGGTAATCTTCCTACTTCACTAACCCCAGTGTTGGACCGTATGCTCACCCTATGTATTTTTATTGATAAAGGTAAAACGATTGGAGAACATTTGGTTGGTGGATTCCGGGTGTTCGAGGCACATCACCGGAAACGCCAAGTGGTTCTCTAGTCTTAGTTCGGTCGCCAGAAAAGAGTTTATCAACTTCGGCGACAATAGCAAAGGTAAGGTATTGTCTCGTGGGTCGGTGCGAGTTAATGAGCACTTTGTGTTGCGCAATGTTGCTCTTGTTTCTAATGCGGATACATGGGTGTATGCCGAGTCTCTGAGTGATGAGTGATTGTCAACGGGTTTGATCGCATGTTCTTTGGCTTGTGTTGTGCAGGTGTCGAGCACGGAGACAGTGATCGAGGGCAAGGTGTAGGTCAAGCTGAGACGTGTCGTGCCGATGGACTGGGTGCGATGAAGGATGGGCGTGCCGTGCGGCGGACGTGCCATGCCGATGGATCGAGTAGTGAAGGGCGGATGTGAGGCTTGGACTGAGAGATCGGAGTGCCTGAGGATCGGCTGTGGTGGCTGGCTGCTTGGGACAGCGACGAGCGGAGACTTGCGGGGCATGGTGTTGCTCGGGTCGAGGACCTGGGGACACGTGTCGGTGGACGGGGTGCACGGGCGGTGCATCCCCTCTATAGCGTCGGTTTGGTGGCTGAGCCAGCGAAAAACCACCGGTGGACGGTTTCCAGGTTTGGGCCTCAAAACCTGGGTGCTGAGGGTTTCCGAGTTTGGCCACAAAACTCGGGCTAAGGACGGTTTCCAGGTTTGGGCCTCAAAACCTGGGCGCGGATGGTTTGCTGAGGTTGGCCTCAAAACTCAGACGCTGGTGGGCTGGTTTCCCGGTTTGGGCCTCAAAACTGGGGGATAGCTGGAAAAGGCTGGTTTCCCGGTTTGGGCCACAAAACCGGGGGTGCAGAGCGAGGGCGGCACGTGGCGGCAATCGGAAGGTTGCGCGGAGGCAACGCGGACGACTTGTGCGGGCGTGGCCGTCGGATCTACCTACCACTTGAGTTGGTCCAGAATAACCTTAGGGTTTAGCTGGTTCGCTCTGTAATTAGAATAGAGAGGGGTAGAGTAGGAAATAGACTTAGTCTAGAATAGGATAAGTAGTCAGGGGAGACACCCTCCTCCCGTATCTCAGTCATTTGCTCTTTCACACTTAGGGTTTCTTGCTCTCCCATCCCCTGCTGTAGCCTGCTGAGATCCGCAGAGAGACTTGACTCTGTGTACTGGTGATTTTGAGGAAAGGAGGCCGTAACCTCCTTGTCGTAGCGTGTGTTTGCGCTTCGGCTGCAAGATCGTGTTTGTGACTCGCGTTTCATTGGTGTTCTTCGCGGAATCCTTTTTCTTCACGTTCTTCCCGTCGCTTGATCTCTTTGGTTGGTTCATCTTTTGCAAAACCATTTGAACCAAGTTGTTCTAGATCATGAGGCACTTCTTTCCACCGAAGGAATTAACCTCTAACCTCACGGTCTAGGAGATCGATCGACTTTTGTTCTTGATCGTGTTTTTGCTCCCTTGTCCCGAAATTTCTTGATTCACCGATTTGGAGTTAGGTTCGAGCCATGATCTCTTAGAGATAGCTCACTAACATCCTTGTGACCCCTCAGATCGAATCCCAGGCCTAGAGTTTTTGATTCGGAGGAAATCAGGTTGAATCATCAAAGAACAGCACAGTTTTCGGGGGCATCGGATGCTGACACGGGAGCATCTGACGCTAGGGTTCTAAGCGTCGGACGCTCCGGTGACGCGTGTCACTTTCTGAGCGTTTGTAGTGGCATCGGACGCGTCCGTTGGCCATCGGACGCGCCGGAGCCAAAGCATCGGACGCTGGTTGTTCACTGTTCACAGCATCCGATGGTGGAACAGTAAGGTTCCCGAGAGGCAGTTTTCGCATCGGACGCGTCCGGTGGTCTGGCATCGGACACAGGCAGCATCCGATGCTACTGTTTTCACACGGTTTTGACCACGGTTCGCTCGTTCGTTGACGGAATTGATTTCTGTCTTTTGCGTTGGCTTTCTAGAGTTGTCTAGTGTCCCGCTGTGCTTCTTGGAAGCATCCACCCTACATCTAGGGTCGTGGACATTTGCAAGCTCTAGGGTTTGCTTCTGGGGTTTATTCTTGGGACAGTGGCTACTAGTTTCCGTAAGGAAAATTTGAAGCTCCCATTCACCCCCCCTCTGGTCGCTTTCTGAGTGCTTCTCGGTCCTTCTATTGGTATCGGAGCGGGTTAAGGATCTTCCACCTTAGCCGGTTCCAGATCCACAGAAGGCGACATGGATCGCGGCGTGGGCAAACCGCCGTTCTTTGATGGGACGAACTATGCGTATTGGAAGATACGCATGTCGGCCTATCTGCAGAGTTTGGGTGCTTCTATTTGGGATATTTGCAACTCTGCTGATTACGTGGTCTTAGCTGCTCGTGTTACTCAGCAACAGATCGATGAGCACGATGCCAATAGCCGAGCCTGTAATGCTATCTTTTCTTGTTTGAGCATGGGTGAGTTTGATCGTGTTTCTCACCTCGCTACGGCTCGGGAGATCTGGGACACTCTCATGCGTTTCCATGAGGGCACCTCTCAAGTCAAAACCCAACTCTACGAGTCATTCAAGCGTGAGTATGAGAACTTTCGACATCAGCCTGGCGAGATCATAGAAAGTTTATTCGCTCGCTTTCAGGTGATTGTCAACAGGATGAGGGCTAACAAGGAGCAGTTGCCTTTTGACGATCATGAGCGTGCTTTGAAGCTTTTGCACACTCTTGATCGATCTGTGTGGGATTCCAAGGTTCAGGCGATCATCGAATCGCCTAACTATGAGACCCTCACATGCGATGAGCTCTTTAGTAAGCTCAAGTCCAGTGAGATTGACGCCATGTCGAGGGCTTCTTATGCGAATCCTTCTGGCCCTACTATGGCTTTGGTTTCTGGCTCTTCCACTAACCCCTCTGCTGGCTTTGCTCTTTCTTCACTCTTTTCTGTCACAGAGGACCAGCTTGAATCGTTGGGGGATGACGAGTTGGCAATGCTCACCAACCGGTTCTCGCGGTTCCACAACAACCGCATGAACCATCACCGCGGAGGAGGACGCTCAGGATGCTATGAGTGTGGCGACCCCGAACACTTCATCGCCAACTGCCCCAAGAAGAAGCATTCATCTGGGAAGGGCGATCATGGGCACAAGTACGACTCCGGCAAGCGCAAGGAGAAGTATGTCCCCGCGAGGCACAAGCGGAGGGGCGGCTTTGACAAGGAGTACATCAAGAAGAAGTACTTGGAGAAGGCCCAAGCTGAGCAGCGTGCGTTCTTCGCCACGCTCAGCGACGTCGACGGCTCGGATGACGACTCCGCTTGCTCAAGCGATGACGAGTCCAAGAAGAAGAAGAGGATCGAGGACAAGCTGAACGGTCTCTGCTTCTTCGCCGACGATGATGGTTTTTGCACCATGGCGCTTGGTGATGAGGTCGACGGCAAGCTGGAGCACACCCCTCGGGACGACGACGACGACGACACCTCCCAGGTATCCCTCACCCACGACGAGCTTTCTGCTGAGGTTGAGAAGCTTACTGCCGTGCTCCTTAGTCAGGACAAGTTGCTTAGGCGTGCCGCTAGAGAGCGCAAGGAGTTTAGGCAGAAGTGGGAGGACACGGTGAGAGAGCTTGAGTCTGTCAAGTCCACCGTGGTCGTGTCGGAAGAGGTTGAGTGTGAGATGTGCACCACGCACATGACTGACCTTCTCACTTTGAGAGGTAAGTATGCTGCATTGGTAGGAGAGGTGGATGAGCTGAAGGCTAGACCTTCTCTGTTAGGTGCGTGCAAGACTTGTTCTGTCTTGAAATCTGAGTTGGCAGAGAAGAATGCCAAGATTGTGTCTCTTGAGGAGGCCAACTCAGGTAGCACTAGTGTGGCCAGGTGCGCTTTGTGTGAGGGTTTGGAGATGGAGATTGCGAATGTCAAGCATGACAAGATGCAAACCGAGGAGGAAAACACATACCTTCGGACCATCTTGTCATGGGTCTCTTGTAGTGAGCCGCAGCTCGGGATGATGATCTCCCAATTTAAACGAGCTGCTGGAGGTTATGGTGTAGGTCTTGCTCAGGGTGTTGATCTTTCTGCTTTTGGGAAGATTGGAGAGTCGAGTGGTCTGAATCCTAGTGAGAAGCCCAACTCCACCACTACTCCCAAACTGACCAAGCTTCCATCCAAAGAGCCGGTCAAGCCTATCACCAAGGATGGGGTGTTTGAGGAACCTCCGAGAGCTCCACCCAAGAAACAAGTGTGGCATCCCAAACCCAACCACCTAAAAAACAAGCTGGATACAATGCCACCTATCCATGAGGAGTTGCCACAGAAGGGCAAAGTGATCCACACCCACAGTCATGAGTACCAACAACCCCCTTTGCGTGCGGTGAGGTATCATTGTGATTTCTGTGGGAGAGATGGACACTTGAGCGAGTTCTGCTTTAGGCGCAAGAGAGAGGTGCGCCGTGCTAGGGAGATGAACAACCCGGACATGTACCATCCTTTTCATGATGTACATGCGCCGAATGTTCAGAGGAGAACACCGAAACGTACTGCTTGGCCTAGAGGCGCAGTGCCTCAAGTTGCTAGGCCTAGGCCTCGTAGAGAGCGTGCCCGGCGGGAGCCTGCAGTTGCAGGTTTTGGACCCCGTGATGGAGGCTTTGTAGTTGAGCGCTATCCCCCACCGCAGTTTGAGTGTCGCGGTGAGCGCTTCTTCCCTAGCGGACCACGTTTTCCTGTGCGTGGTGATCGCTACCCCCGTAGATAGTCTAGGAGTGGTTATTCTGCTAACCGTTCTTTTGAGCAGCCGGCCCAACACTGGTATTCTCCTTACTTCACTAACCCCAGTGTTGGACCGTATGCTCACCCTATGTCTTTTTATTGATGTAGGTAAAACGGTTGGAGGACATTTGGTTGGTGGATTCCGGTTGCTCGAGGCACATGACCGGAAACGCCAAGTGGTTCTCCAGCCTTAGCCCTGTTGCCGGAAAGGAGTACATAACTTTCGGCGACAATAGTAAAGGTAAGGTGTTGTCTCGCGGATCGGTGCGGGTTAATGAGCACTTTGTGCTGCGCGATGTTGCTCTTGTTTCTAACCTGCATTTTAACTTGCTTTCTGTTTCGCAACTTTTTGATGATGACTACGAGATTCGTTTTAAACCGAACCTTAGTCGCATCTTAGATCCTCAAGGCGATCTTGTATGTCTGATTTTGCCCTTTGGGAAAGTCTTTCGTGCGAATTTCTCGGAGTCGTTTGGTTCTTCTCGCTGTCTTTTGGCTAGTCCTTCTTCCTCCGATCTTTGGAAGTGGCATAGGAGGCTCGGTCATTTAAGCTTCGACTTGCTTGCAAGACTTAGCTCATTTGGCCTAATCCGAGGATTGCCCAAGCTTTCGATGGAGAAGGATCTAGTTTGCCATTCTTGTAGACATGGGAAGATGGTTGCCGCTCCCCACCATCCAGTGACTAAGGTCATGACCTCGCACCCTGGAGAGCTTTTACATATGGACCTTGTTGGTCCGGCTCGGGTGAGCTCGGTTGGTGGCAAGTGGTATGTTTTGGTTGTTGTTGATGACTTTTCGAGGTATTCGTGGGTCTTCTTTTTGACTGAGAAGACTGAGACTTTCTCCTTCGCTCGCAATCTGATTTTGCGTCTTCAGAACGAGTTCCCTTTGAACTCGATGCGAGCTATTAGAAGTGATAATGGTTCCGAATTCAAAAATTCGGATTTTGAGAAGTTTTGTAACCGCTTTGGTTTGGAGCATCAATTTTCTTCCCCCTACACACCGCCCCAAAATGGTGTTGTAGAGAGGAAGAATCGGACCCTTGTTGAGATGGCCAGGACGATGCTCGATGAGCATAGGACTCCCAGGCGCTATTGGGCCGAAGCTATGAACACTGCATGCTACATTTCAAATCACATTTTTCTGAGAGCCTTTTTGAAGAAGACTTCTTATGAGTTGCGTTTTGGTCGCCAGCCCAAGGTGAGTTATTTTAGAGTCTTCGGTTGCCACTGTTTTATTTTGAAAAAGGGGAACCTGGACAAGTTTGAGTCTCGATCTTCTGACGGGGTATTTTTGGGTTATGGCACTCACACGAGAGCATATCGTGTACTTAACCTTGATACTAACCGAGTCATGGAGACATCAGATGTCACCTTCAACGAGACTCTTGTTTCTCCTTCTTCTCGTTTTGAGCGTGCAGGTGATCATGAGGTTGGAGAGCCTCTTTTTGATAACGAGGACGAGGGTGCTGAAGGTATGGATGATCCAGCACCCCCTCCACCTGCCGCGCCGCAAAGAGCGGCCTCGACGACGACTCACGGCCCCGACACCTCTTCCTCCTGGGGGCCGTGGGATCCTCCACCTCGTGCGGTACCTTTTGTACCCGGGGTGGAACCAGCTGCTGATGAGGGGGAGGTCACTTCATCCCGGGAGGCGCCACGACACATCCAGCGCTAGCACCCCCCTCAGCAGATGATCGACGATATCGGCGAGCGAGTCACTCGCTCCAGGTCACAGCACATCTCTCACTTCGCTCACTCTGCTTTTGTTGCTAATTTTGAGCCCCGAGATGTTGGACACGCTTTGACGGATCCGGATTGGGTCAATGCCATGCATGAGGAGTTAGAAAACTTTGAGAGAAATCGGGTTTGGGTTCTAGTTCCACCTCCACCTGACTGTAAGCCTATTGGGACAAAATGGGTTTTCAAAAACAAGCAAGGAGAGGATGGCCACGTTGTTAGAAACAAGGCCCGGCTTGTAGCGAAAGGCTATAGTCAGAAGGAGGGGATAGATTATGAGGAGACGTTTGCTCCTGTAGCTCGTTTGGAGGCTATTAGGATACTCTTGGCTTTTGCTGCATCCAAAGGTTTCAAATTGTTTCAAATGGATGTCAAGAGTGCCTTCTTAAATGGCTACATAGAGGAGGAGGTTTATGTTGAGCAACCCCCCGGTTTTGAAAATCCCAAGTTTCCAAACCATGTCTTTAAACTTCACAAAGCTTTATATGGTTTGAAACAAGCCCCTAGAGACTGGTATGATAGGTTAAAAACCTTTTTGCTTGCTAAGGGTTTTAAAATGGGATGTGTAGATAAGACGCTCTTTCTCCTCCGGCAAGGCAAAGACACGCTCTTGGTCCAGATTTACGTGGATGATATCATTTTCGGTGGTTCTTCTCACGCTTTGGTTGCCAAGTTTGCAGATACTATGAGCAGGGAGTTTGAGATGAGCATGATGGGCGAGCTGACATTCTTTCTCGGGTTGCAAATTAAGCAATCCCGGGAGGGGACGTTTGTGCACCAGGGCAAGTACACGAAGGACTTGCTGAAGCGGTTCGATATGGGTGAGGCCAAGCCCCTTCCAACACCCATGTCGACGACGACTGCCCTGGATGCGGATGTGGATGGAGAAGCAATGGACCAGAAGGAGTACCGCAGCATGATCGGGTCGCTACTCTACCTGACGGCGACACGCCCGGACATTCAGTTCGTGGTGTGTTTGTGCGCGCGCTTTCAGGCGTCACCGCGCACTTCTCACCATCAGGCGGTGAAACGCATCTTCAGGTACCTTCGTTTCACACCTGAGTTCGGGATTTGGTATTCTGCTTCCTCCACCCTCTCGCTTTGCGGTTATTCCGATGCCGATTTTGCTGGCTATCACGTTGAGCGCAAGTCCACTTCTGGGACTTGCCAATTTATTGGATCTTCTCTTGTTTCGTGGTCTTCTCGCAAGCAGTCTAGTGTCGCCCAGTCTACCACGGAGGCTGAGTATGTAGCTGCGGCTAGCTGCTGTTCCCAGTTACTCTGGATGATGGCCACTTTGCGTGATTTTGGTTTGAGTTTTTCTCGAGTGCCTTTGCTTTGTGACAGCACGAGTGCTATTAGTGTTGCTAAGAACCCCGTGCTTCACTCGAAAACCAAACACATTGATGTGCACTTTCATTTCTTGCGAGACCACCAGGAGAAGGGTGATATCGACCTTCGCCATGTCGATACTCATCACCAACTGGCTGATATTTTCACCAAGCCTTTAGACGAATCAACCTTTAATAGGTTGAGCGGTGAGCTTGGTGTGTGTTTCCCCTTTTAGATGGGGGAAGCATTTTGAGTTGTATCCTAGTCTGACTCTTTTACTTAGATCTTCTTTTCTGTTGCATTTTAGCATACGCATTTACATTCTGAGCTTCATGTTTATAATCACTAGAATGTAACTATCCTCTGTTTAGTATGCTCCGATGCTTATGATTGATGCTTGTAGCTTATGCTCTTTCTGATCACTAATACATGTTATGAGCTGAGCTATTTTTGAAATGGTAAAGTTGCTTAAATGTATATAAAATCTGGAAATGTTCACCATTGAGATATGCAACTAGCATGTGTAGGGTGTGTTGAGTCCATTCCTGCTTTTCATATATGCTAGGTTGCTATGTCTCTAGTTCTGAGTCATTCACTCGTTTGGTCTGTTCATATCATGTTTAAAATTTGAACCAAGTTTAGTGAATTGAAAAGATCGAGATGGGATTGCTTGTCAACACATCACGGTATCGAGACGGTTTCTCATTGCACTTTGAGTTAAACTTGAGCCGTGTAGTGTATGACCGAAACCATAGCTTTAAGCTTCTGATTGCTTCGGCATAGGCTTCGCTCGGTTGAAAAGTTAGGCAGAGACAAGCTTTCAACCTCTCGCAATCACATGCTAAATAATTGAACTTGTGAATTCTTTACCGCTGCAACTCCGATATAAAACTGAAATCACAAGTATATGCTTCATTCCTATGCATGATGATTGAACTTTGCTAGGGGTAGTTCACCTTGTATACATGTTTAGCACTTGTCTGGATTCCTATCTATACATGTGTAGTGCTATTTTGATGGTGACTATCTTTTTGGCTAAAAACTGCTCACTTGCTCATATGCTTCATATTTCGTATGTGTGATCAGTTTGAGCCTTCGCTATTTGAGTGCTTAGTTGTGCCATTGGAGCTATACCGATTAGAGCATTTTTGCACTCGAGCCGTTGCCCATGTCTTTGGGGACCAAGTTTTCGCTTCTTCCACTTGACCTTCTTCGGCTTTGCTATGCTTTTGGGTCATTTGGTCGAGTTCTCTTCTTCTCCTTCTTCTTTCTTCTTTCTTTCATTATGATTTGTGTGTGTAGTTGACAATGCGCTCATCAAGGGGGAGATTGCGGATACATGGGTGTATGCCGAGTCTCTGAGTGATGAGTGATTGTCAACGGGTTTGATCGCATGTTCTTTGGCTTGTGTTGTGCAGGTGTCGAGCACGGAGACAGTGATCGAGGGCAAGGTGTAGGTCAAGCTGAGACGTGCCGTGCCGATGGACTGGGTGCGATGAAGGATGGGCGTGCCGTGCGGCGGACGTGCCATGCCGATGGATCGAGCAGTGAAGGGCGGACGTGAGGCTTGGACTGAGGGACCGGAGTGCCTGAGGATCGGCTGTGGTGGCTGGCTGCTTGGGACAGCGATGAGCGGAGACTTGCGGGGCATGGTGTTGCTCGGGTCGAGGACCTGGGGACACGTGTCGGTGGACGGGGTGCACGGGCGGTGCATCCCCTCTATGGCGTCGGTTTGGTGGCTGAGCCAGCGAAAAACCACCGGTGGACGGTTTCCAGGTTTGGGCCTCAAAACCTGGGTGCTGAGGGTTTCCGAGTTTGGCCACAAAACTCGGGCTAAGGACGGTTTCCAGGTTTGGGCCTCAAAACCTGGGCGCGGATGGTTTGCTGAGGTTGGCCTCAAAACTCAGACGCTGGTGGGCTGGTTTCCCGGTTTGGGCCTCAAAACTGGGGGATAGCTGGAAAAGGCTGGTTTCCCGGTTTGGGCCACAAAACCGGGGGTGCAGAGCGAGGGCGGCACGTGGCGGCAATCGAAAGGTTGCGCGGAGGCAACACGGACGACTTGTGCGGGCGTGGCCGTCGGATCTACCTACCACTTGAGTTGGTCCAGAATAACCTTAGGGTTTAGCTGGTTCGCTCTGTAATTAGAATAGAGAGGGGTAGAGTAGGAAATAGACTTAGTCTAGAATAGGATAAGTAGTCAGGGGAGACACCCTCCTCCCGTATCTCAGTCATTTGCTCTTTCACACTTAGGGTTTCTTGCTCTCCCATCCCTTGCTATAGCCTGCTGAGATCCGCAGAGAGACTTGACTCTGTGTACTGGTGATTTTGAGGAAAGGAGGTCGTAACCTCCTTGTGGGTTGATTTTGGGACATTTGGCCAAAGTTTCGAGAGAATTTTTTGTGGCTCCCATTCACCCCCCCCCCCCTCTGCTCGCCTTGCTATTTGCATTCTCGGTCCTTCATTATCTACTGTCCTCTGAGTGCACGGTGGTGTCAAAGTTTGACGTGACAAAGCACATGTTATCTATGCCTATTCTAAATGGGAGAATTGGCAAATGGATTCTTGCATTATCAGAGTTTGATTTAAAGTATGAATCGGCTAAGGCAATTAAAGGTCTGGTAATAGCTGATTTTATTACTCATCATCATGAACAGGAAATTAAGACTTTGGATTTTACCCCATGGGCCTTGTTCTTTGATGGTTCTAATTGCAAGCAAGGTGGGGGTATTGGTATTGTTCTTGTTTCTCCTCAGGGGAGAAGTTTTGAATATGCCTTTTCAATTGATCCAACCTCTACTAATAATCAAGCTGAGTATGAAGCACTTCTCAAGGGACTTCAGCTTTTGTTTGAGGTAAGGGCCGAGGCTATTGAGATTTTTGGTGATTCTCAATTAGTGGTTAGTCAACTAATCAGCCTATATAAATGCAAAGATGACATTTTGAGGAAGCATTATGAGAAGTGTCTCGAGTTACTTGATTCTTTCTCTTCTGTTGTTATAAAACGTATTCCTAGATGTCAGAATCAAGAGGCTAATCGTTTAGCTCAAAGTGCTTCTGGGTATCGGCAAATTGTTGAGCTATTAGCCGATGAGATTACTGTTGGTATAAATTAACGCACACTCTACTTTATCCGCAAGTGCACAGATAAAATCTACCGATGTAGCACTTCACCGGAGTAACCCAGTTTTAATATCGAACCCAAAGGAACGGATAGTGTTAAGTCTTAAAGCCTAACCCCTATGTAGCTAACAAGGACGGAGAATCTAGAAGTATAGAGGGGATCACTAAGGCTGTCTAATTCCAATTTAAGAGTGATATGTTTATATTATTCTTAGTGGGGAAGTTGCCATAAAAGGTCACAAACAGAGTATGAGTCTTTTATGCAAATGTATAATCCTACCGAGCCTACACACGGGTAACTGGACTATAGAAGAATCAACAAGGCTATAAGAGTCACCCTTGCGAACAACCACTACTACCGGCGTTATAGGCAATTATGAGCTATCAAGTCTAAGCACCATGCTTACACTATCCAACTACTCTAACTCTAGCGCAAACTAGAATTAAAGTACCCAAAAGAGAGTCATAAACCTTAAGAATAATAAGAACAATGGCTCAAACTTAAATATAGACGTTGATTACCGAAACAATCGCTGATGCAAGTTGAAGATGAACTTGAATCCGCAGGTACAAGATGAAGAAGTTAATCCGACAGGCCGGAGCTCCTTCTTGATCTCTTCCTCTCTCTCTCTTCTAGTTCTAGTATAATACTAGGTTCTAAACCTAAACTAGAGGGGTAACTAGTCTTCTACTTGAAAGCTAGCTCTTAAAGTCTTCTTCTAGGGTTCCTAAATGAAGCGTAGACTTTTCTAAAGAGAGACTTGATCTTCCCTGGGACCTGGGGGCCTGTATATATAGCCCTGAGGGATCAACCGCGGTCGTTAGATCAAACCGACCTTAGGTACGGCTGAGATGCATCCTCGTAGGCGGTGGAGGAAGGTTCCAGAAGGCGGAGGCCATCGGGCCCAGGGGGTGACCGACCGGTCATAGGGTGGGACCGGTCGGTCCCACCTGGCGGCCTCTCGGGGTGTCCCGCGTCGTGATGTCCTCTAGTGTCCTCAAGGTCCTTCTGGAGTATTCCTGACGTGTCGGTTCTGTAATCTTCCATCGGTTTCCTTCTAAGAGAAGTAATCAGTGCTGGTTTTCCTGTTTAGTCCCTGCAGAATCAAAATTCACCAAAACTCGTGGAATATTGTCAATTAAAACCCTAAACCTTTATGGGTGATTGAATTCATGCCCTTTTCATATTTATTTATCCTTTAATTTTGATAGATAACCAGTGTCAGCAATTCCCCCAAGCTTACCTTTTGCTAGTCCCTTAGCAAAACCAAAACTTAACAATGGATCAGGAGTTGCTACAATATCTTCATTTCTAACAAGTACACCTGCTGCTAAACAAAAATTCTCCAAAACATATCATGTTATTCTTCATGGGGCTTATTACTTTTACCTTAAATCTTGAGTAATTGAACGTGAACGATCAAATCAAGCACTATGTCTCTAGTTCTTTTACTTCACCTTTATCCCGGAGTTTTAATAAATTTTCAAAAGCTTTAATACATGTGTTGTCAAATTAAACAATGGATCCAAAGAGAAAGTCAATTGACCATTGAATCAAGAAGTGCATGTGTATGGAAAATGGAGTCGGATGCTCTTTTGAATATATCACTCTCTTCTGTTTATCAGAGACATATGGCTATTAGGCTAATTCTACTATCGGGCACGTGCCCATTTTTTTGATTTTTTTATTTCGAGTTTATGGACACTGGTCCCTTTTTATTTCCTTGGGATCTATCTTTGTGAGGTTTCGGACACTTGTGCCTTTTTATTTCCTCGGATCTCTTTTTTTTCTCTTTTCTTTTTTTTTTAAAAAATAATAGCCACATGCTTCCAACAAACTTCCGAGAGGGTAGCAACAGATAATTATGAGCATTTATGCGGAAGATGGATGAAATGTGTAAGTGATCTTGATTCAATAGTATGTAACATCTCACAGGGTCACAAAGCTTAATTTAACTTAATGCAGTTATTAGTCATATTGATATTGAGAAATCTCCAGAATTCTAGTGTTGTTTAGAACAAGATAATAGCAGCTCAGATCATCACATGTCATATCCCAATTACCTAGACCATGGATTAAGTATATGTCGTCCATGTATTTATATTTATTTTAAGGAATCATTATTAATGAGGAGAACTCATGCTTTCAAGACCAGGTACTTAAAAGAAATTACATAGAGAAACTATTCATCATTTCCATGCAAAAGATTAGAGAGAGCGGGTTCTTCTTTGGTCATCAACTTCTTAAAACAAACTAGACACACTATTTTATTTATTTAACCTAACACACTTTAAGATATAATATAAAAACTAATAGTAGTAGTAACAATAAAGACATACCTGAATCATGAAGATAACGGGGGTGCGTCTCCCCCAAGCTGGTTCCCTTAATAGCGTTGAGCCTTCATGTGCCCATATATTTTTATCTCTTTTTTAATTAATGGTGAGCCTTCATGTGCCCACATTTTTTTGTTCTTTTCTTTTTAAGGGTGAGCCTTCATGTGCTCACATTTTTTTGAATTTGTTTATAGAATGAAAAACTTAAGAGGATAAAGATACTTACGTGGATACATGGGGGTGCCTTCCCCAAGTGAACGTTGACGTAGTCGTTCGATCTTGCAATGTAGCAGACTAGCAGTGGATATATCCTTCCTCTATTAGAGCTTTGATTGATGTTGATGTTTGTTGAGACAGTGCTCCAACAGTGGATGGAGCATTCACTTGTTTGTCAGCTTTTCTTGGCCTTTCAAATCCTGTGAAACTCAAATAAACAACAAAACTTGTGGAACAGATTAAGCATTAGCGGTTGGCCACTCAAGCCTTAGCTGTCTAGAATTTCACTAAGATCTCTTTCTCAATATTTTTGTATTTTAATATTTTTACGATGCATGAGAAAAATGCAACAGGATGAATGCATGCATATTTATTTTTATTTTTTTATGCCACCACGGTGAATATCCTTGCAGGTTTTTACACACTATAGAATTATTCACATGGAGCTTTATGGTTTATGACGTAGTGTAACAAATGCAATATTTTTATTTTCTTTTCTAATGCAATGCAGAAATTAAAATATTTGTGAATTAAATATGATGATGCAATAAATGACTAAAATATGAGGAATATGCAGAAAAGAAAATATGAGGATAACTACCGATTTTACCTTTTGGCGAAGGTTCGGATATTTAGGTCTGACGAACCGGACATTTTCTTGGTTCAGACCTCCCAAGGTATGTCAGACGTTTGAAAAGTTGTTATTGATTGTACCTCTTAGGTGCAGACATTTTCTTCCATACTTTCTGAAATGACCTGATTTTCCACGAAGGGAAAATCCACAAAGTCAAGTCTAATAAAACTCTTTCGAGTCAAATTACCCGATAATCCAGTCGAATATCACAATCCATACTTCGATAATAAAAGTACATAGTACGTTATTACATTTATTACATCGCCACCTGGCGGAAATTTAAATAATTATCATCCGGAACAGCTTGAAGTAGACGAAGAAGCGTGATCGAACTCCACACTCGAGCATAGAAGTGAATCCCCTATTCATCAAACTCCTCAGAGCGGTACTCCTCCTCGGAACCTGAAACCTCAATTTTCAGTATGATTTGTACTGGCAACACTTTTCCATCATATATGATTCATATGTGGTGGTGGATGCATCCGGTAAATGAAATTCAGACCTATTAGGCTGAGTTTTCCTATGCATGATAGTATAGTAAATGTATATGTTTTTATCATGTTTCAACACTTCACCATATCACCATATCCATCACCATTCCCACACACACACACACACTCGCTCAGTCGACAGAGGCCAGCTCCCTCCCAGCCTCATCTCAACGGCCCACAGTCTCACCTGACTCAAGGCCGGCACACTCTTACCAGAGGGAGAAAAGAGACTCTCGCTACGTCAGGAAGAAAGTCACGGAAATGGTCCGCAACCAACAAGTTGGTTAGCGTATCGATCGATCAACCTACACTCTGCATAGGTTTTACAATATCCACAAGATCGCCATCATCAGCACCCCGAATGTGCCTAGGCGGATACCGGTCGCTTGCCAGCCTAGAGTAATGCCACCCTACCACTCAGTCCTGGAATCACCCCAAGTCTGTATGGGGTGGCTAAGTCTGTGAAGTCACGTTACCTCTCCCGAAGTGGGAGCCGTGATCGTCTCCGAAAGGAGTGGGACTCTCATACCCGTACCTTCCTTACACACTCTCGCCTAGGAGTAGTAGCATTACTCTACCAGGTTGTCCGACCGTCCCCGTCCATAAGGAGCGGGTGGCTTCTAAGGTTTTCCCCGTGGTTTGGTTCCCGCTCATTCTAGGATGACTAAGCCAGAATGTCTTCTCAAAGGTTTTCATTATCAGTGCCACCACAGCACATCCCTGACCCGGGCTCCACCAACGGCTCATACCTGGGCCCAACTTGGTCACCACATAACCCGCCACACGTTTCACAATACAGGGACATCCAGATCAGTCCCATGGCAAGACTCGCACCAGGCTCGTCGTATATTCTGGCTCGGTCGACACAACCCTCACCACCATACTCACCCAAGACACACACAACACACTCCCCGGTATACACCATATAACATTATGCACCGGTTTTCACCATAGCATAATTAAGTATAATCGAGATAGTAGTAAATATTCATTGCAGCGCGTGTGTCTATTCTATCAGCAGGGTAGCAGGGGATAGGTTGCGTCAAGGTATGGGCTTACAAGCAAATCTATCATGCAAGTCCTATTCAGAACATCATTTAAATAATGAGAAATGTAATTTAGCATGCGCAATGGGATCTACGAGGTTGGATGGGCTGTGACACCATAAGATTGGTCGTCGCCCTGTTCTTCCTCATAGTCGTGATCTCCGTTGTCAGGCGTCCCTTCCGGCTCTGAAAACAGACGAAATCGGTCGCGTTAGCGAGTTCTACAGATTAGCACAAAGAACGAATGGAAATTTGAAAGTCCCAAATGCCCTCAAACATGGTACCATTGGGTAGATCTCGATTTTAGATGAAATTAGCAATTTGAACCACTATTTTTGGAGTCCGTATGAATTAGTTATGAATTTCCGAAGTTTATCCTATTTTCCAAAAAGATAAGAGGTCGGTTTAATCAGGTGATGACACATGTCGCTCTGTGACTGGTCAGTTCGACGTCAGTGATTGACAGGTGGGACCCATGGTCAGTGTTGACTTGGTCAACGTATTGCTGACGTCAGCATGACGTTAGCGTGACATCGTGTCTGGGCTCAAAATGGGCCTGGCGGGTCGGGCCAGGCCGCCACGTGTCAGTTCCACATAGCGCCACGTGCTGGGCTTCGGATCGGGTTGGGCAGAGCCCGCTCCTAGGTGCGATGCGCTCGGCTCATCGTGGACTACAGTGAGGGGTCTATGGACCATTACTTGGTCTACGGTGATCCGTGTCCATTTCTCCTTCTCCTCCTCTCGGTTCACATGAACCCGGATCAGGTGCATGTGTGGTCGTCCGCTCTTTCCCCCCCTTTCTCCTCTGTTTTGGCCACGACGGCGCCCGCCGGCGGCGAGCTCCAATCGGCACCACGCGGTGATTCTTCAGCCTCGATTTTGGGTGCCAACGTGGTCATGCAGACTCAGTGGTGCTCTATGTGCCAACAGTTCCTCGATCTAGGGTTCATGCCAGTCGATGTAAGCGGTATGGCGGCTGCGCGCGGTGGTGCTACGCCGATAGAATGGCTCAGCACTTCTCCGGACGAGCTTGTGCACCAGGCCTCCTCTCACCCTATCCGCGAGCTTCCGTAGCATCCTGCTGGTGTCCAAACCCACAGCGCAAACCCGTATGCCGTGGCGTCGCATGGCGGCTCAGGGCGGGTCGGCGAGTGCCAGATCACCGCGGCGAAATCATTCTCAGTGGCACGAGTCTCAGTTGGGATGCGCACGAGGTTCTACTTCATGTGGCGATCAACATCGGCTAGTCGGTTTCGCTTCCCGTGGACTATAACAGCCGGAACGCTGGTTCGCCGCGGCGTGTCAGTCCGCGGCGACATGCGTGCGTCTCGTCGTCGTGGACTCGGTCTCCCCTTCCTAGTTCAGGATGTGGCTCGTGAAACGTCAGCGTGCGTGCGGTGACGTGTGTTCGTTCCGAGCCGGCAGTGGCTCCGGCCTTCGCATCCTGATACGGGCGCCATGGCCGGCAGAGTAGGCGAGGTTGGCACAGGGGCATGGGGGCTCACCGTGGTGTCGAGGTAGTTAGGGTAGCGATGCAGGGTGATTCGATGCAGTGGCGCCCAGGTAGCAGTGTCGTGCAGTTCCTCGATCAGTCGGCGTCCTGCTCGCGGTTCCTTTCCTCCGGCGCCGACGATCGCCGCGGCGGCACCCCGGTTTCACCCGTCTCCGCCTCTGGCTTCCCTTCCTCCTCCGCCCTCAACTCCCTCTTGGCTGTGTGGTTAAGTGATTGCTCCACAGCATGGCGTTGTTGATATGGAGCCCTAGGGCACGGGGAGGGTTCGGTTATATAGGCACGACGCTCCCGTCGCGGCGGACGGCGATCGGGCACACCGCTCGATCCGAGGGCCGCGAAGTACTCTACGCTTGCATGGCTCTAATTCGAATTGTGGGGACACAGTTGGTGAGGTTGTTGGGGCTGGTCGGCCGAGGTGGCGCGGGGGGGGGGGGGGGCGCCTGCGTTCCCGCCCTCGGCTTTCGGCGTGGAGAAGAAGAACAGGGAAGGGCATGTCACTGACATGCGGGGTCCGTGCATCGGTGTCTCGGCGCGGATGTGTGCGGGCGCATGCAGTGGCGGGGCCGTTCCGCGCGCGGTTGGGCCGGCCGCGTGGGCCGCGCGTGTGCGGGTGGTGCCGAGCCGAAACGGTTGCGTGTGCGAGTTTGCACCGGAGGGTTGGCTGGGCTGCGCGGAAAGTTTCTGGCCCAGCCAGTCTATCTCCCTCTCTCTATTCCTTTTCTAATTTCATTTGTTTGCTTTATTTCTAAATTAGCTTAATGCTAATGTTAATCCTATTCCAAATGTTGATCTCAGGTTTGAGGGTTTATGGGGTTGTCAAGTAACACGTTATGTAAAACTTATATTTATATGTTTTAATGCATTTCACTCAAAAATCCAAAAAGAGCCAAATCACATGGGCTTATCATATTAATTAGTTTGCTTAATCACCAAGAGACTTAATCCATGGTTTAATATATAAACCAGGAATGCTAATGTATATGCCAATCATCAAATGCAAATGTAGGTACACTCATCATGCAAGGTTTAATAAGAAGGAAAAATTTTGTAGATGGGAATTTTTGGTGTAGGAAAATTTGGGTTGTTACAATCCTCCCCCCTTATCAGGATCTCGACCCCGAGATTAAACCGAAACATACCCGGTGAATAGGTAGGGAAATCGTATTCGGAGATCGGATTCCTTCTCCCATGTTGCCTCCCTTTCAGTGTGGTTGCTCCACTGAACTTTGCACATCCCGATAGTCTTGCTTCGGGTCTCCTTGGTGTCCCATCCCAATATCTTGATTGGGTGTTCCTTGTACTCTAGTATCTCTTGTAGGTCAAGCACATCTGTTGGCACAACTTCCTCGGGTACTCGCAAGCATTTGCGTAACTGGGATACGTGGAATACAGGATGTACCCCTGCTAACTCCCCGGGTAAGTCCAACATGTAAGCAAGTTTTCCGATTCTCTCAACAATCTTGTATGGTCCCACAAATCTTGGTGCTAGCTTCCCTTTCTTATGGAATCTGACTGTGCTTCGAAGTGGAGATACCTTTAGGTAAACGAAATCTCCAACTTCGAACGTAAGATCCCTTTGCCTTTTGTCCGCGTATCCTTTGTACCGATTTTGTGCCATCTTTAGATTTGCGCGGACTAGGTTTACCCCTTCTTTGGCATCCTTGATTTTTGCAGGTCCAAAGAGTGATCTCTCTCCCGGATTAGACCACTTAAGCGGAGTTTGGCACGGTCTTCCGCACAAAGCCTCCATTGGGGAAATTTTGATGCTTGCCTGATAACTGTTGTTGTAGGCAAACTCTGCATGTGTGATACATTTCTCCCAGTCTTTGCCGTAATCGAGAACGTTGGCTTGGAGCATATCTTCCAATATCTGATTCACCCTCTCGGTCTGCCCGTCAGTCTGTGGGTGATAAGCTGTGCTGTAATCGAGTCTTGTTCCGATTGCCTTGTGCAAAGATTTCCAAAACTGGGATGTAAACTGTGAGCCTCGATTAGACACAATGCTCGATGGTGCCCCATGTAATTTGAGGATACAATCCACATATAGCTCAGCTAACTGATCAACACGATACGTGGTCTTGATTGGTACGAAGTGTGCAACCTTGGTCAATCTATCCACAATCACCCAAATGGAGTCGTTACCTTTCTTTGTTTTCGGTAACCCAACTATGAAGTCCATGGTTATACATTTCCATTGGGGAATTTCTAGTGGTTTGAGTAATCCCGCGGGTCTACCATGTTCGGCTTTGACCCGGCTGCATGTGTCACATTTTGCCATGTGTTCTGCCACGGAGGTTTTCATGCCTTTCCACCAGAAGTGCTTCTTCAAGTCTTGGTACATTTTGGCTCCTCCAGGGTGGATACTATACTTAGAGTTATGTGCCTCGGTCAATATTTCATTCTGAAGCTCCGGGTTAGTGGGTACACAGATTCGATCCTAGTACCAGAGAGTTCCTAGCTCATCTTCCCGGTGATCGGTGTGGTACCCTAGCTTCTTCAAGCCTCGGATATACTCTATTTCCTCACAACTCTACTGAGCGTTGCGGATTCTATCTGTGAGGTTGTATTGGACTCGTAGCTCATTCAGCAGTTCGTGAGGTAGGATTTCTAACTGAAAGTGATCAATTTCCTCCTTCAGTTCAGTTGGCACAGATTCCGCAATCAGGGCATGACAATAGCTCTTGCGACTGAGTGCATCTGCCACTACGTTAGCCTTTCCCGGGTGATAGTGAATTTCTAAATCATAATCTTTAATAAGCTCGAGCCATCAGCGCTGCCTCATATTTAGGTCTTCTTGAGTAAAGAAATACTTTAGGCTCTTGTGATCAGTGTAAATGTCGCATTTGTTGCCTATCAGGTAGTGCCTCCAAATCTTCAATGCATGTACCACAGCTGCGAGTTCGAGATCATGAGTTGGGTATCGCTGCTCGTGATCTTTCAGCTGTCGGGAGGCATATGCAATAGCCTTTCCACTCTACATTAGGACGCATCCAAGTCCCTGATGGGAGGCGTCACAATAGACCACAATGTTCTGATTGATGTCTGGCAGAGCTAACACAGGGGTGGTAGTCTCTTCTTTAGCTCAAGGAAGCTATTCTCACATTCATCTGACCACACAAAGTCTTGTGTCTTTTTCAACAGATTGGTCATCGGGCGGGCGATCTTCGAGAAATTCTCGATGAATCGACGATAGCATCCCGCCAATCCCAGAAAGCTTCTGATTTCACTCACATTACATGGCGATTCCCAATCTCTGATTGCTTCTATTTTCGTGGGGTCAACAGCTACTCCTTCAGCTGATAGTACGTGCCCCAGAAATGCCACTTCTTCAAGCCAGAACTCACATTTGCTGAATTTGGCATATAGCAGATTTTGTGCCAATTTTTCAAGCATGGTTCTTAGATGCTGCTCATGCTCTTCTGCTGTGGCTGAATAAATAAGAATGTCGTCAATGAATACTATGACAAACTTGTCCAGATCTTCCATAAACACCTTGTTCATCATGTTCATGAAGTATGCAGGTGCATTCATGAGCCCGAATGATACCATTGTGAACTCATACTGCCCATACCTCGTGACAAAAGCTGTCTTGGGAATATCAGCTTCTCTGATCCTCATCTGATGATACCCTGATCGGAGATCAATCTTGGAAAAGTACTTGGCATTTCACAACTGATCTAGCAGATCATCAATTCTCGGCAACAGGTATTTGTTCTTGATGGTTACCACATTCAGGCTCCTATAATCAATGCACATTCTCATTGTGCCATCTTTCTTCCTCACAAACAGTACAGGTGAACCCCAAGGTGATGCACTAGGCCTGATATAACCCTTATATGCAAGTTCCTTCAACTGTTTCTTCAGTTCTGCCAACTCATCAACAGACATACGATAGGGTCTTTTGGCAATAGGCCCTATCCCTGGTAATAGATCGATCACAAATTCTACTTCCCATTCTGGGGCATCCCTGTTAGTTCCTCCGGAAATACATCGGCATAGTCTCTGACCACGGGCACATCATCCACTGTCAAAGGTTCGTCCCGGGGTTTGGCCTTGGTTTTAAGGGCACATAGGAGGGTGGCGGTGCTCTCGGCTTGGGGTGTGCATCGTACAGCTTGGCCAGTAGGATGGGTTATTTGGATGTATCTAGGTGAACAGGATATGATACCTCGGTGCTGGGTTAGCCAATCCGTTCCTAGTATAACCTCTAAGCTGGTAGAAGGTAGCAGGGTTAGGTCAGCTGTGAAGACTGACCCCTCGATGGTCAGTTTCACTCCCTTACATATGTGGGTGCTCTTTAGTTCTCCTAAGGGTGAGCTGGTTATAATAGGGAATTGACGTGGGCTGATTGGAATGCAATGCTTATGTGCAAACTCTGATGATATGTAAGAACATGTAGCTCCTGAATCGAAAAGAACTGATGCTCTATTGCCATTAACTAGAAACATACCGTACACCACATCTGGAGCATCTTGGGCGTCCTCAGCGTTCAGGTGAGTGAGGCAACCACGGGAAGCAGACTACCGGGGTTGAAGTTGGGCTCTTGGTGGTGCTTGCGGAGCTTTGGTATTTTCTGGGCAGTTGGCAATCTTGTGGCCAGGCTGTCCACACTTGAAGCACGTCCAAGGCATACCGCTGGTGGGAGTTGGCGCGGGTGCCTTCCAAGTAGAAGTGTTCTGTGTGGTGCGGTTCTGACCAGCACGGTCTTGAGGCGCACGGAAACTTCCTGAATGATCCTGGGTGCGAGCTGGAGTGCGGTCTTGGTAGGAGCGAGAGTATTGAGCAGAATGTGAGCCTCCGCCCCTACTGGATCCAGGGCGAGAGTAGCTGGTAACATGGGTCACACGTGCTTTCTTGCGCTCAGGGTGACGGAAAGACCCATCTGCCTTGCGCTTCCTCTCCCTGAACTGCTCTCCAGCTTCATTGCGATCCTTTTCGATCTGGATGCTGCGATCAATGAGATCGCACAGAGTGTGACTCTTAACTACTCCCATATTCACCTTGATGCGAGAACTGAGACCCTTGCGGTAATAGTACAACTTCTCTTCTTCGCTGGCCACTATAGAAAGTGGCGCAAAGCGAAGTAGGGTGGTGAAGCGAGTGGTGTACTTGGTAACCTTCTCATTCCCCATCTTAATGTTACAAAACTCTTCTGCCTTAGCTTGCATCACGCCTTCAGGAACGTGATAGTCAGTGAAAGCTTCCACGAACTCATCCCATGTAATCCCAGCTGGATTCTCATGAGAGTCACTGAAGCTGTCCCACCAGGCGCGGGCTGCGCCTGTGAGCTGATGTGTAGCTGCTCCAACACACTCTTCATCGGAAAGCATGGTGAGGTCAAGCTTCTTCTCCACCTCTCGTAGCCAGGCACTGGCAGCGAGTGGATCAGGGTCGGTGCCATCATAGGTAGGTGGCCTGAGCTTGATGAATCCCTCAAGCTTCCTTTGGAAGTCATTGTGCTGACCACCATTGCGACGATTTGCACCTTCAACTAGTGCAGCTAGTAGCTGAGTCTGTTGTGCCATCACTTTAGCCAGACCTGGTGGTGCTGGCGGTGGCGGAGGCGGTGGTGCCGCGCCGATTGGCACGTGATCATCAGCGGGAACGTGGTCATCTCCTGCCGGTGGTGGAGTTTGCTCCATGTTGAATGGCACTCCACGTCCACCTCCACGGCCACGGCAGTTTCCAGCCTAGCGTCCTCGTCCACGGAATCGCCCAGCTCTTGCAGCGGGTTCGGGGGTTGGATCACGCCGGTGACCCAGACGTACTGAGCGGCGTAGCGACATCTGTGTCATAAAATAGATAGAATTTCAGTGCATGGATTCATTGTTTAGATATTGCTTCAAGTATTATTATAGTCATTTCAACAATTTAAAGAAAACATTATTCTATCCTGCACTCAAACAAAGAAGCGATAAAGATCCATAAGATGCAATAAAATCCGATCACTCATAACATGTTTGCTTTATTATATAACTTAATAGATACATTATTCGTACTACGCATCGTGGGTACAACTCAGGGGGTACAACTCATGGGTGATACACACTGGAACTCATCACGTGACCACGCAGGGTCATCACACACACCTACTCCTGCCCGAACACAGCTTCCGGGAAGCGACTGTCCTCAGCTTCGATGTCATCGTCAGTCTTGTGGAGTCAGGCTACATACTTTAACGCCTCGGCAAGCTCTTCAGTGGGCTTGGCCCCAGGTAGGACAGGGCAAGCGTCAAGGTTGAGCCGTGTGGGTGCCAGCTCAAAGTCCTCAGTCCTGGGTCGGATCTTGGCGCGTTCCTCTTTGGGTAGTTTCTCCCAGATGCCCTTCATCTCCCGGAGTCGCTTTCTGTCCGACTTCTTCCAGGCATCCCATGTTCGCTCGCACTTCTCCTGTAAACACTTTGTGTTCCTCACATATTCTATCAGGTGGCCTTGGTTGCGCAATGCCTTTACCCGCATCTCCTTGACTTCTTGTTCCAGAGCCTTCACCTTGTTCTGAAGTTTTAGAAACTCCATGCCTTGATTCTTCTTCCAGTTCCAACTCTGGGCCAGTGCCATAGTCTTTTCTTCCAGGTTTCTTTGCAACTCTAGGACTCGGCAGTCTAGGAACCAGTTGTCGTTGCCTAGATCCACAGCCTTGTATCATAGATCGGCAACTTCTGCCTTTTGTCGTTCCTCCTGTCGCTCCAGCTTGTCTTGCAGCTTTGCTATGGTTGCTTTTAGGTCCTCCTGAACAAGTCTCTTAGCTTTGGTTGCTTCCTGGCACTCCATCAGGTGGTTGCGAGCCGCAGTCTGGTTGAGCTCAAGGTGGCTTGCATAGTTGTTTAGGTCGTACAAGTGGTAAGCTGTGGTGCGTAGGCAAGGGTCGGTTTCGGCAAGTACGGACTGGGTATAGGCATGCTCTTGCTCAACCTGGGTCAGGTGGGGGTGTAAGGCCTGGGGTAGCAACCGAAACTCTGTGGTCTTCAAGTGCTCTCTGTTGTCTCGTGCTACAACCTTAAGTGCTTGGAAGGACACAGCCTGCACGCACTCATCAATGGTCTCTCCAATCACCATCTCTGAGTAGGCTAGATTTGAGGGCAGGGTTTGACTTGCAGGTATCTCTAGACTGGCCACTATAGGTTCCTTGAGTCATCCATCACGTGCTGGCTCTCCCGAGCAGGTATACAGAATCTGGTCAACTAGAACACCCAGTGCAGTAAGGACTTCGCGCAGGGTGAGTGGAATTCCTACGATCCCTTCGTCGTTGGAGACACACTTTGCGGTGAGGCTGATCCAAGGTCCTAGCGGCGGGTACTCGGGGGTGGTCTCCATCTGCACGTATCAAAAAGCTAAGCTTAGCAAGTCCATAGTAAAGGTAAGCCTTGCATTGAAAAGTAAATGCAGGGTCGGTATATAACCGAAAAGAGAGTGGCTTCCTATTTCTATCGTACATTTTCTAGGGGTTTCGTCCAAAGGTCAAGTATGGCTTTGATACCAACTAAAATGACATGATTTTCCACGAAGGGAAAATCCACAAAGTCAAGTGTAATAAAACTCTTTCGAGTCAAATTACCCGATAATCCAGTCGAATATCACAATCCATACTTCGATAATAAAAGTACATAGTACGTTATTACATTTATTACATCGCCACCTGGCGAAAATTTAAATAATTATCATCCGGAACAGCTTGAAGTAGACGAAGAAGCGTGATCAAACTCCACACTCGAGCGTAGAAGCGATTCCCCTATTCATCAAACTCCTCGGAGTGGTACTCCTCCTCGGAACCTGAAACCTCAATTTTCAGTATGATTTGTACTGGCCACACTTTCCCATCCTATATGATTCATATGTGGTGGTGGATGCATCAGGTAAATGAAATTCAGACCTATTAGGCTGGGTTTTCCTATGCATGACAATATAGTAAATGTATATGTTTTATCATGTTTCACCACTTCACCATATCACCATGTCCATCACCATTCCCACACACACACACACACACACACACACTCTCGCTCAGTCGACAGAGGCCAGCTCCCTCCCAGCCTCGTCTCAACGGCCCGCAGTCTCACCTGACTCACGGCCGGCACACTCTTACCAGAGGGAGAAAAGAGAGACTCTCGCTACGTCAGGATGCAAGTCAGGGAAATGGTCCGCAACGAACAAGTTGGTTAGCGTATCGATCGATCAACCTACACTCTGCAGAGGTTTTACAATATTCACAAGATCGCCATCATCAGCACCTCGGATGTGCCTAGGCGGATACCGGTCGCTTGCCAGCCTAAAGTAATGCCACCCTACCACTCAGCCCTGGAATCACCCCAAGTCTGTCTGGGGTGGCTAAGTCTATGAAGTCACGTTCCCTCTCCCGAAGTGGGAGCCGTGATCGTCTCGGAAGGGTGTGGGACTCTCATACCCGTACCTTCCTTACACACTCTCGCCTAGCAGTAGTGGCATTGCTCTACCAGGTAGTCCGACCATCCCCGTCCATAAGGAGCAGGTGGCTTGTAAGGTTTTCCCCGTGGTTTGGTTCCCGCTCATTCTAGGATGACTAAACCAGAATGTCTTCTCAAAGGTTTTCATTATCAGTGCCACCACAGCATATCCCTGACCCAGGCTCCACCAACGGCTCACACCCGGGCCCACCTTGGTCCCCACATAACCCGCCACAAGTTTGACAATACAGGGACATCCAGATCAGTCCCATGGCAAGACTTGCACCAGGCTCGTCGTATATTCCGGCTCGGTCGACACAACCCTCACCACCATACTCACCCAAGGCACACGCAGCACACTCCCCGGTATACACCATATAACATTATGCACCAGTTTTCACCATAGCATAATTAAGTATAATAGAGATAGTAGTAAATATTCATTGCAACGCGTGTGGCTATTCTACCAGCAGGGTAGCACGGGATAGGTTGCGTCAAGGTATGGGCTTACAAGCAAATCTATCATGCAAGTCTTATATAGAGCATCATTTAAATAATCAGAAATGTAATTTAGCATGCGTGATGGGATCTATGAGGTTGGATGGGCTATGGCACCTTGAGATCGGTCGTCGCCTTGTTCTTCCTCGTAGTCGTGATCTCTGTTGTCAGGCGTTCCTTCCGGCTCTGAAAACGGACGAAATCGGTCGCGTTAGCGACTTCTACAGATTAGCACAAAGAACGAATGGAAATTCGAAAGTCCCAAATGCACTCAAACATGGTACCATTGGGTAGATCTTGATTTTATATGAATTTAGCAATTTTAACCACTATTTTTGGAGTCCGTATCAATTAGTTATGAATTTCTGAAGTTTATCCTATTTTCTAAAAAGATAAGAGGTCGGTTTAATCAGGTGATGACACGTGTCGCTCTGTGACTGGTCTGTTCGGCGTTAGTGATTGATAGGTGGGACCCATGGTCAGTGTTGGCTTGGTCAACGTCTTGCTGATGTCAGCAGGACGTCAGCGTGACATCGTGTCTGGGCACAAAATGGGCCTGACGGGCCGGGCTTGGGCCGGATCGGGCCGGGCCGGGCTGCCACGTGTCGGTTCCACATAGCGCCACGTGCTGGGCTTCGGATCGGGTTGGGCAGAGCCCACTCCTGGGTGCGATGCGCTCGGCTCATCGTGGACTACAGTGAGGGGTCTATGGACTGTTACTTGGTCTACGGTGATCCGTGTCCATTTCTCCTTCTCCTCCTCTCGGTTCACATGAACCCGGATCAGGTGCATGTGTGGTCGTCTGCTCTTCCCCCCCTTTCTCCTCTGTTTTGGCCATGACGGCGCCCGCCGGCGGTGAGCTCCAATCGGCACCACGCAGTGATTCTTCAGCCTCGATTTTCGGTGCCAACGTGGCCATGCCACCTCAGTGGTTCTCTATGTGCCAACAGTTCCTCGATCTAGGGTTCATGGCAGTCGGTGTAAGTGGTATGGCGGCTGCACCGCGGTGGTGCTACGCTGATAGAACGGCTCAGCATTACTCCGGACGAGCTTGTGCACCAGGCCTCCTCTCACCCTATCCGCGAGCTTCCGTAGCATCCTGCTGGTGTCCAAACCCACGACGCAAACCCGTACGTCGTGGCGTCGCATGGCGGCTTAGGGCGGGTCGGCGAGTGCCAGATCGCCGCGGCGAAATCATTCTCAGTGGCACAAGTCTCAGTTGGGATGTGCATGAGTTCTACTTCATGTGGCGATCAACATCGGCTAGTCGGTTTCGCTTCCCGTGGACTATAACAGCCGGAACGCTGGTTCGCCGCGGCGACATGCGTGCGTCTTATTGTCGTGGGCTCGGTCTCCCCTTCCTAGTTCAGGATGTGGCTCGTGAAGCGTCAGCGTGCGTGCGGTGGCGTGTGTCCGTTCCGAGCCGACAGTGGCTCTGGCCTTCGCATCCCGATACGGGCGCCATGGCCGGCAGAGTAGGCGAGGTTGGCACAGGGGCATGGCAGCTCACCGTGGTGTCAAGGTAGTTAGGCTAGCGGTGCAGGGTGATTCGATGCAGTGGCGCCCAGGTAGCAGTGTCATGCAGTTCCGCGATCAGTCGGCGTCCTGCTCGCGGTTCCTTTCCTCCGGCGCCGATGATCGCCGCGGCGGCACCCTGGTTTCACCCGCCTCCGCCTCTGGCTTCCCTTCCTCCTCCGCCCTCAACTCCATGTCGGCTGTGTGGTTAAGTGATTGCGCCACAGCGTGGCGTTGTCGATATGGAGCCCTAGGGCACGGGGAGGGCTCGATTATATAGGCACGGCGCTCCCATCGCGGCGGACGGCGATCGGGCACACCGCTCGATCCGAGGGCCGCGAAGTACTCTACGCTTGCACGGCTCTAATTCGAATTGTGGGGACACAATTGGTGAGGTTGTTGGGGCTGGTTGGCCGAGGTGGCATGGTGGGGGCCGCCTCCGTTCCCGCCCTCGGCTTTCAGCGTGGAGAAGAAAAACAGGGAAGGGCGTGTCGCTGACATGCGGGGTCCGTGCATCCGTGTCTCGGCGTGGAAGTGTGCGGGCGCAAGCGGTGGCGGGGCCGTTCCGCGTGGGCTGTGCGTGTGCGCGTGGTGCAGGGCCAAAACGGTTGTGCGGGCGAGTTTGCACCGGAGGGTTGGCTGGGCTGCGCGGAAAGTTTCTGGCCCAGCCAGTCTATCTCCCTCTCTCTATTCGTTTTCTAATTTCATTTGTTTGCTTTATTTCTAAATTAGCTTAATGCTAATGTTAATCCTATTCCAAATGTTGATCTCAGGTTTGAGGGTTTATGGGGCTGTCAAGTAACACGTTATGTAAAACTTATATTTATATGTTTTAATGCATTTCACCCAAAAATCCAAAAAGAGCCAAATCACATGGGATTATCATATTAATTAGTTTGGTTAATCACCAAGAGACTTAATCCATGGTTTAATATATAAACCAGGAATGCTAATGTATATGCCAATCATCAAATGCAAATGTAGGTACACTCATCATGCAAGGTTTAATAAGAAGGTAAAATTTTGTAGTTGGGAATTTTTGGTGTAGGAAAATTTGGGTTGTTACACTTTCTTGGTCTGAGTCTTCACTTCCTGTGGTTCACTGTCTTGAGGTTTCTCTTCTTCTTTCTTTTTTGGGACAGTGTCAATAGCTTCTTCGTCATGATTAGCCTCTCTATTCTTGATAGCTTATCTTCTTTGGCGTTGAGAGCGGTGTATTTCACTTCTGTTCTTCTTGAGTGCTTTTCTCCAGGAAAGTGAAAATGGAGTTGATGAAGTAGCATCGTACCTTTTCTCCAGAAAAGTGAAAATGGATTTCCTCTTGTAGTGTAGAGGAATGGTCTTTCTAGGATGAGGTGGACATCATCGTCTTCTCCCATGTCGAGGATCAAGAAGTCTGTGGGGACTTCGTGACTTTTAATTCTGTGGGGACCTTCACTCTGTAGAATTTGGGAGTGACAAACTTTTCCATGTTTTGCTCAAGAGTCTGTCCTGCTCATAAAGACAAGGTAGAGATCAAGTGCAGGGGCTCTGTTGGTGGAAAAACACCAACAGAACCAAAAGTTTTGTTCATTCTTCTCTAACCTTAGGCACATTTCACAAGATAAACTTGTTGTTTATGTGTTCTATTTAATCTTAACATGAGTGATAGGATCAGAAGATGAGCATGAAAGTAGCATCTTAAAATATTTAACAGATCAGATTACTTAACCCATGGAAGGATAATCTATGCATAAAGTGTCGATCTTTTCATAATTGAGATATATCATCTTTCAAAGGTTAGATGCACAACATTTTAGCTCATTCAGTTAAAACAGTGAGTTCAAGAGAGTAAAGCTAGGAACAAAGATCTGCGGATACATGGGTGTATGCCGGATCTTGAGTGATGATTGATTGTCAACGGGTTTGATGCGCATGTTCTTTGGCTTGTGTTGTGCAGATGTCGAGCACGGAGACAGTGATCGAGGGCAAGGTGAAGGTCAAGTAGAGACGTGCCGTGCCGACGGACCAGGAGCGTTGAAGGGCGGACTTGAGGCTTGGACTGAGGGACCGGTGGCCTGAGGATCAGCTGTGGTGGCTGACAGCCTGGGACAGCGACGAGCGAAGACTTGCGGGGCACGGTGTTGCTTGGGTCGAGGACCTGGGAACACGTGTCGGTGGACGGGGTGCACGGGCGGTGCATCCCCTCTACGGCGTCGGTTTGATGGTTGAGCCACAAAAAAACCATCGGGTGGACGGTTTCCAGGTTTGGGCCACAAAACCTGGGTGCTGCGGGTTTTCCGAGTTTGGGCCACAAAACTCGGGCTGAGGATGGTTTCCAGGTTTGGGCCTCAAAACATGGGCGCTGGTGGGTTTCTGAGTTTGGGCCACAAAACTCAGGCGATGGACGTCGGGTTTCCCGGTTTCGGCCTCAAAACCGGGGGATGGTCGTGAAGACAGGTTTCCCGGTTTCGGCCTCAAAACTGGGGGCAAGGTCCGTGAAAAGGACGAGCAGAGCAGTGGCGGCACATGGCGGCAATAGGTGAGGTCGCGTCGAGACGAAGCTACCTATTGTGCGGGCGTGGCCGTCGGATCAGCATCTACTTCGAGTTGGTTCAGAATAACCTTAGGGTTTAGCTGGTTCGCTCTGTAATTAGTAGGGGTAGAGTGGGAACTTGAATAGGGATAAGTAGAGGGAGACACCCACCTCCCAACCTATCTCAGTCATTTGCTATTTTCACCTAGGGTTTCCAGCTCTCCCACATCCCTGTTGTAGCTAACTGAGATCCGCAGAGAAGACAATCATACCTCTGTGTTCGTGAGATTTTGAGGAAGTGAGACCATAATCTCACTATTGTAGCGTGTGGTAGCCACATGGTTGCAATTCGTGTTTGTGATTCGCGTTTTGAACTTGTTCTTCCTGTTTTGCTTTTCTCCATGAATTTCCCGATGATCGATCTCCCTCCTCGTTGAGTCTTTTGCGATTCTGTTTGAACTGAGTTGTTCTAGATCGTGAGGTGCATCTTTCAACTGAAGGAATTCACTTCTAACCTCACGAGCTAGAAGATCGATCGATTTTCGTTTTGAATCGGTTTTTGTCTCTTTTGCCCCGAATTCTTCCGATTCACCTATTTGGAGTTAGGTTCAAGCCATGATCTCTTAGGGGTAGCTCACTAACCTCCTTGGAACTCCTCATACCAAGTCTAAGCCTTAGAGCTTTTGATTCGGAGGAGATCGGGTTGAATCTGCGGAAGAACGGTGCAGTTTTGGGGGCATCAGACGCTCTGGTCGGGGGCATCGGACGATGAGTTCTTATCACCGGACGCTCAGTTGCCACGTGTCAAAAGTCAGTGTTTTTGAAGGAGCTTCGGACGTTGACCATCGGACAGTCTGTTGCCATCGGACGTGTCCGAGGATTAAGCATCGGACGCTGGAGTTTCACTGTAGCCAACGTCCGATGGCAGTCCAGTAAGGTTCCAGAGAGGGTCATTTCGCATCGGACGCGTCCGGTGCTTGTACATCGGATGCATCCAGCGTCCGATGCTAGGACTTCTGCAATGATTGGTCCGCAGTCTGTTCGTCCGACTTCATATTTGATTTTGGGCTTTTGTGTTGGGTTTCTAGAGTCGTGTAGTGTCCCGTTGTGCTTCTTGGAAGCATCCACCCTACATCTAGGGTGGTGGACTCTATCGAACTCTAGGTTTTCTCTTGGGGTTGATTTTCGGGACAGAGGCTAGATGTTTCTGAAAAGAAATTTTAAGTCTCCCATTCACCCCCCTCTGATCGCCTTGCTTTAGCACTTTCGGTCCTTCAATTGGTATCAGAGCGGGTTAAGGATCTTCCACCTTAGCCGGTTCCAGATCCATAGAAGGTGACATGGATCGCGGTGTGGGCAAACCACCGTTTTTTGATGGGATGAACTATGCGTATTGGAAGATACGCATGTCGGCCTATTTTCAGAGCATGGGTGCTTCTGTCTGGGAGATTTGCAACAAGGAAGACTATGAGATCTTGGCTACTCGTGTGACTCAGCTGCAAATTGATAAGCACGATGCCCATAGCCGAGCCTATAATGCTCTTTTCTCCTGTTTAAGCATGTCTAAGTTTGATCGCGTTTCTCACCTCCCCACGGCTCGTGAGATTTGGGCGACCCTCATGCGCTTCCATGAGGGAACCACTCAAGTCAAATCCTGTCTCTACGAGTCGCATAAGCGGGAGTATGAGAACTTTCGACACATGCCTGGCGAGAGCATAGAGAGTTTATTCGCTCGCTTTCAGGTGATTGTCAACAGGATGAGGGCTAACAAGGAGCTGTTGCATTTCGATGATCATGAGAGGGCTTTGAAGCTTTTACATACTCTCGATCGGTCGGTGTGGGACCCTAAGGTTCAGGCGATCATTGAATCGCCTAACTATGAAACTCTCATGTGCGACGAACTCTTTAGTAAGCTCAAGTCCAGTGAGATTGATGCCATGATGAGGGCTTCTTATGATAATCCTTCT